>JAPYZI010002874.1:0-21916 GCA_030523105.1 Ophioninae sp. A BG-2022a | reverse complement strand
CTCAGGACTATGTTGCTACGGGTCTAGACAACCTACAAAAAAATTGGCCAGAGGGTGGGTCTCTTGAATAGAACTTCGTGAAATATGGCCTAAGGTGACTGGACTACTGTGTTTTTGAAATACTTTATCTTTTTAAATGAAAAAAAAGCCGGGCAAGTGCGAATTATTTATAAGAAGTCGTGGTTATACTAACAGTTCATATCTTAATTAGTTTGAAGAAATCTACAAAAAGATTTATCGATTGATTACGTAATTTAAATAAAAAATATATTTTTTTAAATATTTAATTACAAATATAAAGTTTTCAATTTTTTCCCTATACTTGTAACATAAGACGTTATTACTTGCAAAATTTCATAGCTGTAGGTCAACGTAAAATACCCTATACATTTTTATACCCTTGATAGTTAAAATATGCGTTTTTGTTTTGCGACATAAACGTCCGTATCTTCTTTTTACGTAAATCTAGAAGTTTGATTTTTTTGAAGCTTTAGTCCTGAGTATATGGTTTCACTTTCAACTCAATAGCTTCACGCGTTCCCGAGATAAAAGGTCTCGACAGACAGACGGACGGACGGACAACAATGCGATGCTCTAAGGGTTTCGTTTTTTTCCATTCGCGGTACGAAACCCCAAAAATAACGTAAGCGTGGTTAATGTTTGTGTAAAATGATATAAATCCAATCTATCCGATAAAACTGATGTTCCTCTCTCCATTCCTCTTTCTTCGAGAACAGTTTTTCTCTCGAAGGGAAGGAAAGACTGATGTTGATTGGCACTGTATATATAGCAGCTTCGTAACTCGAAGAAAGATTTCAAACGCTTGCTCCAGGCTTAAAGAAGACGGATCACACAGGTTTCAATCTCAATTTATATTTATACCTCCATCGTACTTCTTACGGATATATAAATAACGTAATAAGTTTCGTGGGATCTTGCGGCTATGCATTATTTAGAAATCTTTGTCTTGAGAATTTCCACTGGGGCGGGTTTCCTTTTTGTAATTTGTATCATTACTGTATTCTCGTATTCTTGAATTTTTCTTAATGCTCAGTACTGTTTTGTACTTTGGGGAAAAACTCGGGCATATTCGTAATCAGCGGAAAATTTCCGATCAAATACACCCTTTTAATACTTAAAAAACGGAAAACAAATTTTTTCGACCGCCTAGGCCATTTTTCCGGAATCTCAAAAATCATGATATTTCAAAAGGTCGTAGGCTGTGGGGATTCCATGGGTGGGTTTATCGCAAAAAAAGAGGCAAAGGGGTATGTATGGAAAAATTTGCAAAAATCGATGGTTCAACTTTGAAATTCTGCCAAAAATCGAAAAATCATCGGAACTCTATAATCCAAGAAGCATTTTGAAGAGAAAATCATAACGAAGAGATTGAGCACAGAGTGGAGTGCCACATCCTAAAGGAAAAGAAGTTATCCATGATTTAGTGAAAAAACTGATTTCCCCCAAAAATCGAAAAAAAATTTTGATTTTTAATATTTTTTTTTATTGGTCCATTTGGATGTAATTTTATCCCCTGAGCACGAATTCATCATTTGATTCGCCCTAAACCATCAATTTCTACTGAAAAATGTCGAAAAAGTCGAAAAGTCGCGGCTTCGTGGCCGAATTCGCGTGTAGAGCGCCATCCGTTGGTAGTGATTCGCAGCAAAACTGAAAAACTGTCACTACCGACGTGTAACGAGGGACCGCGTCGAAAATTTCCAGCGTGTTTGTCATTCCCTTAAGAGGCAGCGTCAGTCTGACTCGGTCGGTATCACCGATCGGGCTTTTTCATTCCCACTTATATCCTAAACGGCTCATCAGAATCGAATAAAATTTAACGTGAGAATGTCAAATGAATAGAAGAATCGCTCTATTCTTTTGAAATGTTTCGAAACGAAAAAAAGTAGACTGTATTACCATGCGAGCGCCGTGATGGAAATAACGTAAAATGAAAAGTTTGAGCAGGGTCACAGTCAGGGTTGCCAACTTTTTCAGCCGCCATAACCGGACACCAAATTTATTCTGGTCATTTTTGGTCAAAGAAGGAAGTAAAAAAAAAATGTTAACATGTTATGTATCAATCAAAGAAGTTTATTAACAAAAATACAGATTTATCGAATTAACAGCTAGGTAAAAAACCCCATCCCCCCACGTAAAAAAAATCTTGACCCAAACAAACCCAAACAATTTTTTGGTTGGAAACCCTGGTCACAAGTAGGTGAGGAAAAGACCCGCGTAAATATATTCAAAACCCAAATTTGATTTTGGGACTTAAATCTTGGCCGTGTGTGGACCTTAAAGTTTTGAAGCAGACCATACTCGAGGACTGTTGTTCTATAAAATCCAAGTTGGTGACCTCTCCCCTGTTCATCATCTTTTCTCTTTTTGCCGGTAAGTTTCGAAGGTTGTAACCGTATCCTTTAAAAGCAATGGGGAAGGGAGAAACGGATTTTCTACGAGAGCAATATGATACCTCTGTTCACTATCTACATATCCGAACAACGTATCAGTATACATATATATTGCTCCATATATAAAATCCAAAGTCTTGACTGACTTATCAACCTCCAGCCCAAATCTCTAAACGTACAATCGTGTAATTTCTAAGTCACGTTGATATCATTATAGACACCATTTCAGAAAAGTTTTTTTGTATTTTTTTTTTTTTTGTTTAATAAAATAGACGTCATGCGAAAATCCATTTTCTTCTCTGCAATACAAATTCAGCAAAAATCTTTGCATCTTGAATTATTGTTTATTTAAAATATTTTAGGATTGAAGGTTATGTAAGGTTATGTAAATATGCTATGTTACATGATTGGATTAGATTAGATACTGATTACAGCGTGCAAGTGACAAATTTGAATGACCTTGAAAAACTGGAAAAAAGAAATTTAAAAAATCATTATATACAGCTATGTGTATTTTTCTAAACTACTGAAAATCCAATGTATAAATATTTCGTTATTTATACAAATCGAATTGCAATCGAACCGATTTTCAAGTTCTCTAATTCTACTGACTAATTCTGTTGTAAATATTTATTGAATCGATATTTCATTACATTTGAATACATAAATACTCATATATGGAAAAAGGTATTTTTCCAGAACGGTTTCGCACATCGATATATAATATTAACTCTTTTAACAAATTCAAAACTACTTTTGGATAAAAATGAGTAGATTTGAACGAAGGTTATTTAATCGACAACGTCGTTTAAATAACGTTTAAATGATTGACGCGTTGCTTAAGTAAATAAAGATTGTCTTTCAATTATGAGGTTATTTGATAGCGAACCATCAGATGGTTATAAAAGACTGAAAGTTTTGCCTCGTGCATTCATACCCAGATAAAACCCATGTCATCGTTAACGCGGAAGGAAAACAGTGTCACTACCGCCGTCAAACGTTAGACGATCCGTGACGACGATGAACAAAGCTTCGCATTTTCCTTCGCTTAGTCGACTTTGTTCATCGTGTTTGAGAAATCCTGGCACTCTATGGATCGATAGTCCTCTTCCATTCGTATATCCAAGCTACACGTATATTTAATAATGCGTTCATCATCGACGCTGGAATTTCCTTTCAAGGCCATGACGAACAGGCCTCCGTCCGAAATTTTGAAACGACTATTCTATCAAACGGCTGAACCAATCGGTACGAAATTTGTTATATGCATTCAGGACGATGGCACCGAGGGGCTCCTGCTCGTAATTCTTGATAAAAATGTTTAATCCTTGAGATATCGCGACGAGAAACCGAGAACACGCCACTTCGAAATTTTGAAACGACTGTTCTCTCAAACGGCTGAACCAATCGGTACGAAATTTGTTGTGTGCATTCAGGACGATGGCACCGAGAGGCTCCTGCTCGTAATTTTTGATGAAAATGTTTAATCCTTGATATATCGGGACGAGAAACCGAGAACACGCCACTTCGAAATTCTGAAACGACTGTTCTCCCAAACGGCTGAACGAATCGGTGGGAAATTTGTTGTGTACATTCAGGACGATGGCACCGAGGACATCCCGGTCAAATATACACATAAAAATGAAAAAAAAAACGATTGTTCAGGCATTTGATCTAATAAAGAACCGCCATTATTGTTTATTATTATACATATCTTCAATGTACAGACATCGACCTGTTACAATTTTAGTCTATGTATAAATATAGATTCATTATTTGCCAACAATTATTCAAAACGTTCCACACTTGATGAAGAAATGAGATTTGCCATTGGGAAAGAGTTTTTGGTAAACATTCGGAAGTGTAACTCCGGCTAAAAAGCGGGAAACCAAACAAACCAGGAGTTTGTTTGGATATATTTACCGAATGTTTCTTCGAGTTTGCGAGTCTGATTAAACTCGTGTGTTAATACCGATTCGGGAATTATTGGCGGTGAAATATACTGGATATTGCGACGAGGAACGAGACGAGAGGAAGAGCGTGCGAGCTCGCTCGTACATATCATGTATGTACGTATACAATAGTAAGCGATGTGTATCAGATCAATTCGTATCCACACGCTTGTCACTCCTGTAACGAGGAACCCACAATTTTCGTGTTGTTTACCTTTCGGATAATACCACATTGCGAATTCTGTCGAAACACAACTGACGAGCGTTATCCAGCGGAAACATTTATATTTAATTGGAATACGAAATGAAACGAATATATCTATATTCTTTTTTATTCACCGTTGCTAGGAACGTTGAATAATAATTATTCATTTTTGGTCCGTCCACTCTCACGTGATAATTTGCATATAAACAAGAAAACGAAGTATGAAAAAAAAGTGATCAGTAAATATAACGACATTTTATAATGCATACGAAATTTGTATGTCTTCCGTGTACCGTTTTGTTTCAAAACGTTCGCGGTAACAATTGTAGTATATATATTTTTTAAAAAACTAATATATATATATATATATATATATATATTAAAATATCGGTAATATATGATATAATATAATAAATAAAAATATATCATTCTTAAATACTACATTTTTTTATTAATGCTTTTTATTATATTAGTAATATTAATATATTTTATATATTAAAAGTAAATATTAAAAATATAATATTTAAATATTACATTTTTTATTAATGTTTTTTTATTATATTATTAATATTAATATATTTTTATATATTAAATGTAAATATTAAAAATGTAATATTTAAATTTATAATACATATTTATACGATCGTAGTATTTATCAGTTGCTGAATATATTTTTTTTTAATTATACTTCCGTCTTTCTAACATTAAAGTGATAAAAATACCATTTCTTTTTTTTCGGTTTTCTTTTCCTTTTTTCAACAAACTTCGGTTTTTTAATTTGACACCATAATTATCTCAATGATTGACAGTCGAGATATGAGTGGATTTTGGATGAAAATTTTGTCGTCTGTACGAATATCAACGGGATCCAAAAAAAACTTTTCGAACGTGCCTTTTCCAGGGGCTCTTCGCGGAGAGTGGTGCCTAATGTCGTTAGAAAAGCTTCGCCACCGTGGCAAAGCATATAGACGCGAGTGTAAGCGAGCAAGGCTTTTCTGATGGTTCATCCGACGAATAAGGGTCGAAGCGCACTTTGCTAACTGAGCAATGATGTGACGGTAGGTGAGAAGCGTACGAGCAGGGTCAGGTAGAACAGAGCCCTTTTCCAAAGACTGTTTGCATATGCCATGAAGCGTTCAGGGCCTGGTCTGCCACCAGAGTGCCTCGGGTTTTGTGTTATTATTCAGTGACGGACTGGGGAACGATACGACGTCGTTCAATGATTAAGGCAGGAAGTCCATTTACAAGCTCGAAAATTATGGGTTTTTTATGATTTTTTTTTCACGGTAGGAATACACATGAAAGTTTGGATCTCTAAATATGTTTCATTTCATATTTTAATCGTTTGAATAAAATATATACACTTTTTTTTCATGCAAATTGCCCATCGTCTACATTAATGTTTAGAAGAAGATGTCAAAAAAATTGCCGCACTGCGGGAGTCCTCGCTCACGCTGTAATTATCGGAAAACAAAAAATCAAAATGATTCTTAAAAGCAATACTCGTACGCTGTTGGTGAACCAGTATTTTTGAAATATGTGCAAAATTCAGCAAATGGCAGCTTGATAAAGTCAATTTTGTCATTTTTCATGAATTTTTTGTTATATTTGAAGGCAAAAGTAAGTTTTATTTTTGGAATTCTAAATAATATTGAGGTTCGTCAACAAACTGCTGATGCAACGAAGATTTGTGATAAACTTCATCGAAATCAATGGAATAGTTTCGGCGTAATCAGGGCGTCGCGGTAAACCCTCAACATAACTCTTCATCGAGTAAATCCTATTTTTTTTTCCGTTACCCCGTGTTTATTGCATTAGCCATAAGCGAGAACGAAGGGAAACGAAATTATTATGCCTTCATCTCTCCCGGATGTGACACTCGATATCCCTCTTCCGGTTTTCTCCTAAGCCACTTCGTCTCATGGAGACTCGTTTTTCTCTCCGAGAACCACATAAAGGGGCCGCCGTAATCTGTCGGTACGTAAATCTATTCCACGTGGCGATCCTACCGGGTTTGAGCAAAAAGCACCGGCGCAGTGGTGATACTGCGAAAAAGATAGCGCGCAAGTGACAGACCGACGAATCGAGTCCGATAAGCCACACGGGAATACACCGAACGTACGAGAAAGAAGAAAAATGTGTGTGCTGATACATACCCAAGGTTTAGGGATTTATATACAAATCCAGATTTACGTACTTACGCCCTTCTTTCCCCGCAAATATTGATGCGTCCAAACATTTATGACGAACAGTATTGCGTACGGTCACCATCATTTCATTAACGCGATAAGAAAAATATTTATTTTTTATAATACGTGGTAAATATTTATTTATTACTAATTATTATTATTATTATTATATTGTTATATTATTTATTCATTACTAATATTATAATAATATGAATAATTGAAATTAGATATTAATAATATTGTATTGATGATTATTAATGAGCAATTATTAATATACATATATATATTAATCAATTATATTATTATATTAATATAATAATATTATTTATTGTTTATTATACAAATATTTATTTATTTATAATAATTTACATTTGCCTAGTATTATTTATAATGCAGCCGTAGAATTTTTACGCACTCGGGTGTTTCTTAGATTTTTCAAGGATAGGTGGAAAGGTATTATTTTTTTTAAATGGTAAACCCGACGGTGAATATTCATCTACAAGGGAAAAGCCAAACAAAACTTAAATTACTTATAAGAAATTGTGGTTGTATTAACAGTTCATACTTCAATTATTTAAAAAAAAATCTACAAAAAGATTTGGAGATTGATCATGTACTTTAAATAAAGACTATATTTTTTAAATATTTAATTACAAATATATAGTTTTCAGATTCTTCCCTATACTTGTAGTATAAGGAAAAATCTGAAACAAACATACGGTTTAGGGTATTATTATAGCCATGATATCTTCTTATTTAATATTTCGTTTTTTTGTTCAAATACTTGAAATAAAAATTTCTAAATAAAATATTCGAAATAAAATTTCTATATATATTTCTATATAGTTTTTATATATTATATATAATTTTTATTTCTACAAAATTTCTATATAAAAATATCGAAATAAAATTTTTTAATAAAATATTTTGAACATTTTTATCGAAATATTTTTGTTTTTAAATTATTTTTGTTTTGTTGCAAAATTTTCTTTGAAATATTCGTGTTTTTGAAATATTTTGTCTTTTTGAATGAAAAAAAGAAAACCCGGGCAAGTGCGAATTCTTTATAAGAAATTGCGGTTATACTATAAATTCATACCTAAATTAGTTTGAAAGATTCTACAAAAAGATTTGTAGATTAATTACGTACTTTAAATAAAGAATATTTTTTTTAAAGATTCAATTACAAATATATAGTTTCCCGATTTTTTCCTATACCTGTAGTATAAGACGTTATTGCTTGCCAAATTTTCATAGTTCTAGGTCAACGAAAAATACCCTATAAATTTTGATTCCCTTGAGAGTTTAAATATAAATTTTTTTTTGGCGACATAAACGGCCGTATCTATTTTTCACGTTAACCTAGAAGTGTGATTTTTTCAGAGCTTCAAGAGACAGTACACCCGAGTATATAGTTTTAATTTCAACTCGATACCTCAACGGGTTCCCGAGATAAAGGGTCTTGACAGACAGAACTTTCGGACAACAAAGTGATCCTGTAAGGGTTCCATTTTTTTTTCCTTTTGAAGCACGGAACCCTAAAAATATCTTCATTTGCATCGAATGTTCACTCAATTGTAATAAATTTCCATTTCGCGCGAACGAACATCAATAATGTTCAGATTCGCGAATAGGCATGTTGGAAATTGAAAATAGCGAACCGTTGAGTGCAAGGTAGAAGATAACAGGGATGAGTTCGTGGAGCTCGGTAAAGTATATACGGAGGAACTTTCGGGAGTAAAAATGGAACAAAGACTTTTCGCAACTTCGATGCAAAGTTTGATGACGTGATAAAAAGCCAAGAGGATAGAGGGTTTCGGGGAGGAATTGGAAGAGAAGAACGAGGGGGGGCTTTAGAGTTCTGGTCCATGAAGGAACATCTCACCTAACGGCACATACTACCCCCAGGAGAGCTTGCAGGGCAATAACATTCATAGCGGTTCTTTCTCGTGACGAGAATCCCATCCAGCTCTGGATCGGCAATATATTCAGCTGGTACATCTAGCCGCCGAGCTGTGCGCGCTATAGAATCTCAACGGCTTAACTCTATATACCATAAAATCTCTCTAGACTGCCGTTGTGTGTCAGAGAATGTCCGCGGCTACTTACTTTTAGCTCACGTGCGCGCATACTTTACGAACCTTATGGATATGCACGAGAAATTTTTAGTAGCGAAAAAGATTTTTAAAAAAAGGGGAAAAAAAACGAAAAATACCCGAGCCTTGTTTATACAACATTTCGATGTTTCATTTTTTTTCCGGGCTATGATCGATAACGAATATTCACGCGATCAGAACGCGATAATCTTTTTTCCCTGATATTAGGAATTCTTGGATGTTCTTGCGCTATACGAATTTAAAGATTAATTGTAGAAAATTTGTATAAACTTAGCAAAATTTGACGAGAAGTCTAATGGATAACCCAAACAGACCCAAATAAACCGAAACAAACCCAAACCAAATTCGTATAAACTTACTTAGCAAAATTTGACGAGAATCCACATGGATAACCCAAACAAGCCCAAACAAACCGAAACAAACCCAAACAAAATTCGTATAAACTTTCTCAGCAAAAGTTGACGAGAAGTCTAATGTATAACCCAAAAAAATTCGTATAAACTTTCTTAGCAAAATTTGACGAGAAGTCTAATGGATAACCCAGACAAACCGAAACAAACCCAAACCAAATTCGTATAAACTTTTCTCGCAAAATTTAATGAGAAGTCTAATGGATAGCCCATACAAACCGAAACAAACCCAAACAAAATTCGTATGAACTTTCTTCGCAAAATTTTACGAGAAGCCTAATGGATGATGATATGATAAGATTGACAGTGTTGAGGAACATATAGTAAGACTGAGAGAATAGGAGATCAGTTTTCTTCGTCGTGTATTACGAGAGGTGAGCTAGCGTTTTTAATGACTACTATAAAACGGTGTTCAGTCGTAAACTGGACCTTCTCTACGGTCCAGTTTTTTTCAGTGCCTAGTTTTTTTCAGTGCCTAGTTTTTTTCAGTGCCTAGTTTTTTTCAGTGGCCTTTACCTCATGAGGACGCAGCTTTAATTCACCAGTCTTGGCCATCAGGGTCCGCCAAATGTGTTCCTCGACGCTCCTCCGATAGCGAGGCGCAGGCCAATTCTGAATTCGGCTTAGCCACCTCTACAATTGAAACCCATTTTGTCGAGCCAAGCGTGAAAATCCTCGTCCAACTTGCTCGGGAGAATGGCAAACGCTGGGTTATCCTTCATACTTTTTCAACCCTTATTTGAAGACCCTTTTCTGTGCCCCTAAGCCAGTTAAGCTTAGCCTCTATTGTTTTCACTATTTTGTATACCGTAACGTGCATTAAGGCAGGAAGACCATTTACGAATTTGAAAAAATTCATTTTTTTTCTTCATCAATCGATAGTTCAATTTCTTATAATATTTTGTCCAATTTTTAGAACTGTTTTTTTTTAGAATTAGAACATTACGACGAAACTGTTCCACCGATTTTGATGAAATTTGTCACACATTTTCATTACATTAGCAGTTTGTTGGTGAACCTCAATGTTATTTTGAATTCCAAAAATAAAACCTACTTTTGCCTTCAAGTATAGCAAAAATGTCATGAAATATCACAAAATTGACTTTATCAAGCTGCCATTTGCTAAATTTTTCACGTATTTCAAAAATCCTGGTTCACCAACAGCGTATGGACGTTGCCACGAAGAATCATTTTGATTTTGTCCTTTTACAATTACAGCGTGAGGGAGAATTCCCGCAGTGCGGCAATTTTTTAGAAATCGTCTAAACATTAATGTAGACGATGGACAATTTGCATGAAAATAAAGTGTATATATTTTTTTCAAACAATTAAAATATGAAACAAAACATATTTAAAGATCCAAATTCCTATGCGTATTCCTTCCACGAAAAATAAAAATCATACGAAACCCATAATTGTCGAGGTTGTAAATGGTATTCTTGCCTTAAGAACAGGGGTAGTCCAAGTCTTCGAACAAAAGGAGAGCTCTTCAGTATTTTCCATTCCAGACTGTCCTTTTCCCTATTTTCGCAAGTCGCCTGATTTTTGCAAGTTTTATCGTTTTCTTTTAATTTACACTTACTGTAAATAGTAAATATTCAACCTCGAAGTTGACGCACTGGATTTTTCAGTTAAAAATACTAGCTTTGTGCTTTTAAAGCTTTTTTACGTAGTCATGTCTACACTATACCTAATCATTTTTATCCAAGATTGATTAATCGTCATCGAGTCCAAAGATCCATCAAAAAAAGATGATCGAAAGTGCGTAATTGAATGACAAAAAAAATGAAACGAGAGGAAAAATCATACCATTTCAATTTGACTCGACACGGTAGGATAATTCGTAGATTAGGCTTTGAAAACCAGGCTCAATATTGATTTACTTTTTCATCGGGTTTTATTAATTTCACTTAGTCCGAGCTTCAACGAAGGAAGTCTTTCAGAGAAGCGTTGAAAGTTTCATTAAAGCTGCGCTACCTCGAATGGCACCGTAACTCATCCTTTCATCGAAACGTCGTCTCCAGAGTGGAAAAACGGTTCTGCCGTATTCTGTTGCACACTGTAACGCTGGATTCATATAACACGTATACATAAATATACACGCATGCGCATAGTTGTTAGGTGAAATCTTACGGTTATAAAGTTTTTCTGGGACCAACATTTTCAGGTTATTCGAACACTGCAGCGTTTCGCAGTACCAAGCAATAAAAGCCATAAATAACGTCATAGACTGGCGCTGGTCGAGTTATGGAAAATCTTCCAGACTGCTTCCGATTTTCAACAAAACATTTTCAAAGTTCACTCGCATAATGATGGAAACTTCAGAACTTGCGCTAAAAGACGTCGAACTTCTCGCCAATGTGGATTCAAGCAAATATCAGGGTAAACTTGATAAAAATGAACTTCCGCAATGATTCATTTTTGTTCGAAGTTACCCCAACATGGATTTCTCGATTGGTCGGGTTTCTATGAAAAGAGGTAAGTTTTACTGCCTTGACGTGGAATACCTGAAATAAGCCCTCATTGGCCCTTATTTGTCTGAAGGATGACCCATAAATTTCCCCCAGGTGTAATTAATATTTTCGTACTCGATTTTCAACGATAATCAGCTGATATAATTAATTTTAATCATTTCGGAGGAACACACACGACTATTTTGGTATTAAATTGTTAGCTCGTTGAAACGAATCTGATCGGTGAACCGTCTAAATACTAATTAGAAGGTTTTGTTAATTTACTGATTTACCGATTAGGATTGATTCATTTAACGATTTACCGATTGGGTCTAATTTATTTACTGATTTACCGATTAGGTTTGATTTATTTGCCGATTTACCGGTTAGGTTTGATTCGTTTACTGATTTACCGATTAGGTTTGATTTGTTTACTAATTGACCGATTTGGTTTGATTTATTTTCCGATTTACCGATTTGGTTTGATTAATTTACCGATTTACCGATTAGTTTTGATTCATTTACCGATTTATCGATTAGGTTTGATTAATTTACCGATCACCTTCTAAATACTAATTCGGCCTGCCGGACCGGTTCATCGACGGGCACCCACATTTTTACCTAGCTATATACGTTTACTTAAGACAAATAAAAGTCGTATGATCGTCAAGATGAGGGACAATGCGGAAACGCCCTACAACGAACAGCTGGTTTCCCCGTCGAAATATCGAGGCAGTAAACTTTACTAGGTTTCAAAAGTTTCGTCAGGAGGCAATCTTTCGCAACGGGCTTTCTTGGGGAATCGCTCAGCTCGAAATAAAGCATAATGGCTGCCATACCGGAAAGGTAAAGTGCGAAATAAAATGTTATCCGTAATTATCGAGAATTTTCTTTCTCCGACAAATTCCACGATAGGAATTTCCATTTAACTCCTGATCATTTGATTCCCCCATTCATATACAAATACAACGGGCAGCAACGTAAATGCTTCATAAATATAGGGTGAACGAGGCGAGCTATTCATTTATGCATGACAGACTTGGGGAATACCAGAAAACGACGATTAATTCAAAGACGGCGCGCACCGAACAATACTTTTATTAAGGTGTACAAAATACATTCGCCCTAGGGCAGTCCGGGCTTGACGAAACCCTCGTTTATAAATAGGATTCTCATTTCCTTTGATCTTCAACCGGCCGGGTTTTCGCTATTTTCATAATACGTTGGTATACGAATACAGTTGCTGGCCAAGGATACTATGCGCATTTAAGGCAGGAAGATCATTTTTTAATTTGAAGAAATCGACTTTTTTGTCTTTGGAAATTGATAGTTTAATTTCTTATGAATATTGTGTCCAATTTTTACAGAGAAATTGCAATAATTGTTGGAGTTATCACAAAATGATGCCAGCTTTAAGCGTATTTTTATTTACAACTAAAAAAATGTTTATTTACTTGAAATTGAAAAACAGACTGAACTAGAACTAGACCTTCAAGAAAATTCAGTTCGGCGGCTCGCATTCTCCGTTCTTACCAACTGCGCTTGCATCCTTCCGAAGTATCAAGATATTTTTTTACTTGTCACTTTTCACTTGTTCATTGCGCTAATTCGGAACCTCCGCCGATACGATAGATACCGTAAGCTGCAGCAGGGAAAAATGTCCAAAAAATATTCTAAAAACGTTTTTTTTGCATTTTCCCAGTCTAATTTTGTACTTTCGGTGAAAACTCGGGCATATTCGTAATCAGCGGAAAATTTGCGATCTAACTAACCCTTGTAATACTTGAAAAACGGAAAAAAAGTTTTGCCGACTTCCCAGCCCACTTTTCTGGAACCTCAAAAATCACGAAATTTCAAAAGGTCATAGAGTGAGCTTCTTATATGCTATGGAGGATCATTGGGTGGGTTTGGAAAAGGTTTTTGCCTGACTTAAATAATGGCGTTGGATTCGTATCGATATCTCTCATAGTTTCCCCGGAAAGTCCACTTGAAAAATCGCAAAAACGAGACAAATTCTGCCAAGAATCGAAAAATCATCGGATTTTAATTTTTAAAAAAGGATTTTGAAAAGAAAATCATAACGTAGAGATTGAGCGCAGAGTGGAGTGCCAAATCCTAAAAGAAAAAAAGTTATCAATGATTAAGTAAAGAAACTTATTTCGCTCAAAAATAAACAAAAATTTTGATTTTTAATATTTTTTTTTATTGGTCCATTTGGATGTAATTTTATCCCCTGAGCACGAATTCACCATTTGATTCGCCCTAAACTCTCAATTTCTACGAAAAACTGCATCGACAATTGTCCTGTCTCGATTCTTCGCTCGAAAAGCCGAGACTTCTTGGCCGAATTCGCGTCTTCTACATTAGTGTTTAAAAGATGTAAGGAAAAAAAAGTGTACACGTTCTCTTCAACCAATTAAAATACGAAACAAAACATATTTAAAAATTAAAATTTCCATGTCTATATCGTAACAAAAAAAAAACACCAAAAAAATCATAAGAAACTGAGAGCTGTGGTATCGACGTGTCCAAGGGGTCACACATAATCGCTGACGGAAATCCTGGATAGTACTTACGCCGTATGACCCCGTCGGTTTATACATAAAAGATCCACGATCATGGAGCTTACGTTGCATCACAATTTCGAATCGCTCTGTGTACCGAAATCCATGTTCTATCGAAATGGCTGATTATTGATTTCTTCCTTCTTCCTCGCGGGTACGCGATGTTTGGGTTTGTTTGGGTTTGTTAATTATAATGAGTTGTTGTTGTTTCACTAACGAAAAACTCATTATTTTTATTATTATTATTATTATTATTAATATTATTATCATGTTCATACTGCTTTCGTAATAATACACGCCAACTGCCACGTCAACTCCAACCCTTATCAGTGTACTTTTTACGCTCTTCTTTTCCTATTAGCTTCTTTTTTTCTAGTAATAAATCATTGAGGATCCCGAAAATGTCTTTAGGCTTGACTAAAGGAATCAACGCTTTTGTAATACTATATACGTATACTCGTTTCGGGGATCGTAGCTAACGACATCTCGGAAAACTGTTGCAACTGGAGACCCTTGGGACATCCAGAAAGAAGGGATCAGGGGATAATGAGTGGTTTTTTGATAGAGGGGAAAAGAAAAAAAAAAGTGGTAGATCATCATTCGTCAGCCATAAAAGAGTCGCTATCTAGAAACGTGAATAAATGGGTTTAAAGATACCCAGGTGGGAAAATCGATCTCGAGGATTGGGGAGGAGAAAAAATTCAAGATCGCGAGCAAGAGGAAGGACAATAAAATATATTTAAGGTCATGACGAACACGCTTCTTTCCACTTCGAAATTTTGAAACTACTATTCTTTTAAACGGCTGAACCGATCGGTATGAAATTTGTTGTGTGCATTCAGGATGATGGCACCGAAGGCCTCTTGTTCGCCATTTTGGATAACATTGTTTAATCCTTGAGAAATCGCGACGAGACATTTTTTTTGTCCACTTCGAAATTTTAAAACCACTGTTCTCTCAAACGGCTGAACCGATCGGTACGACATTTGTCGTGTGTATTCAGGACGATGGCACCGAGGACCTTCTGCTCGACATTTAAAAAAAAATGTTTCATTATTGAGAAATCGCGGTTTGAAACGTTTCGACTATCTCTATCGCACTTGTGTGTCACGTGGTAATGTTCGGTACGTCCTTAATGACGATGATTAGAAGTACTTAGTAGACGAAGATCCTTTCAAATGACAATCAGAGCGTGCTCCTATGTTAGAAAAAATCCTAACGGCAAATACCAAAAGTTGGTTTATTAAAAATAAGAAAGAAAGTAAAATAAAGAATTACAAATAATCCTAATAATAAAATTCTAAAGATCGAGCTTTTATCCGAACGCGAAAATCGAAAGTTTTGATACAATTGTGAACAAAATACAAGCGGAAAATAAATTCGAGGATTAATCGATCGTTGAACGGACCATGGAACGTTCAGATCTATGTTCATTTTCTTATTTTCATTTTCCCGTAAATTGGATCGGAAGAACACCACCACGGAACTTACTCAAATAATACTCGAAGGTAAAGCCGGAAAATGTACGATCGTGGAAGGAAACGGGAATAAAGAGGGAGAAAAGAGGAAGACCCGAAGTGACAGCCATAAAGGAGAAAGAGAACGAGCGTAGAAAACCAGCAGGATGTGGCTCGACGTCATGAAGCGAGGTGCCGTTTGCAGCACGAGAGAAGCCACAGCTGGATAATCCCCAGTGATCGAGACCTTTAATTGCAATAGCCATACTTATAGACTCGAGAAACCGTCTCTGCCTTAACCCAGATGTTCTCCTCGCGATCCAACGATGCATTTGGTACGCGTTCTTTTTTACTCCGATGTGTATATATACGGGGTGTGAAGCAAATAGTGATCCACCGTAAAGAATTCGATATACCAGATAGTTAAGGATATTCTTGACCCATAATCACAATAGTATATGCAAAGTAAAAACAAAATCATCAGATACAATTTTTCAAAAATAATTGTTTGCGAAATTAAAAATAATTGTTTGCAAATTAAAAAAATAATAGTTTGCAAATTTAAAAAATTTGAAATAGACCATTAATTACCAACAAATATCACGATTTCTAAACGGTCAAACTTGAACAAATTTTACCCACGGTTGAGTATGTTGAAAAAATTTATACAAATTTAAAACAATTAATTTTTGAATTCGTATAACGCAAGAATATCCTTATTTATAACATATTATTATTTTAACCATTTTTATCGAAGCGTTTAAAAAAAAAATTCGTAAAAATGTATTGTTTTTTATGGATTATATTTTATTTACACCACACCAATTTTTTATATTTGCTTTATTATTCAGCAGCATAGAACGTAGATAAAAATGAAAACACAATGGTTATTATTGAAAGTACAGTCAAATTTGCAACAAAAAATTACAAATTCGTCAAAAAAATTAAAAAAAAATTTTTTCTTGCAAACTTTTGGATAAAAATGGTAAAAATAATAATATTTTATAATTATCTATCTAGCTAATTGAATCTTTAACGATCGACCACTATTTACGCCACACCCTGTATATATACATGTGTGTGTGTGTGTGTGTGTGTGCGCGCTCGCGTCAAGAATTCCCAACAGTTGATCATGAAACGCCAATGAAGGTTTAATTAAACTTCCGGCACTTTTTCTTCCACTTTCTATTCCGGCCAGAAAACGGTCGATGAAAGAAGAGAGACGGAGAGAAAATAATCATCGAACAACGCTACGTCACGATCGTTTCCGGTGCATCCGAGAAATTTCCATTTCGATAATACGCGCTGAGTTATATAGACGTTCTGTCCTTTTTTTCCAATTAGATGAATTTCGCAATATTAAAATATTGCCCGAACTTCCCCGTCACAAAGAGCATATCGGAGCACGATTATGACGTGGCGCTAATTCGTTACACCGTCCAGTGCACTAATTACGTATCAGCGTTAATTTTTGTCACTCGTAAAACGATCTACGAGGTGCGTTCAAAAAGTAAAGTGACTTTTTACTTTTCCCGGGCTACGTATATTCGATTTTCTATTTTTTGTTATTATCATTATTGTTGTTCACATTGCTTGCACAATTCTCGGCTTTTAGTCCGTTTCTCATGCTTATTATTATTATTATTATTATTATTATTATTATATTATTATTTGTGAATTGGCGAATTCTCATTGAGCGTTTTGTTCTACCGCAGTAACGAGCAAAAATGTTATTTCATCTTCGAATGAATGATTCAAGTCTAGTAGACACGAAACTAGCAGGGAAGAGCCGAACTAAAAAAAAAATAGGGCAGGTCGTATGTGTAGCGACGCAAGGAAAACGAAAGAGCGAAAAGGCAATCGCCATTGATGAGATATCACGCCCTTGTCCTCCAGTTGTACTACAAAAAAGAAGAAGGTTCTTCATTATCTTCAATTGATGACAGAGGGAAATAAAGGGAGAGAGAGAGAGGGGGGGGGGACGAGACGGAAATTAAACTAATTACGTTTTCAACGCGTAACAAGTACATGTACGAGGTTTGTTCAAAAAATAAGGTGACTTTTTATTTTTCTGGAAAAATATTCATTTATTCATCAATATTTGTTTCGTCCCTTTCGAAGTAATTTGTTATTTTGTATTGAAGCGAAAAATTGAAAACTATTCGGTTTCGGATATCCCATTTTTCATTTTTAATTTAATAAACATTTTTTACTCTAATAAAATTTCAAGCCTAGATTTCACAGCCTAACAAATTCTCAAACGTAACAAACCCTGGATTGATGTCTTTATTCGTAACCTCAAAAAAAAAATGAAGGAAAATATATTTTTCTCGAGAGCCTAAAATAGAATCATGCTTTAATGGGAAAATACGACGAACGTCGTGGAACTTGGCCCTTAATGTGTCTCAGGGTTGAGGATCTTGTTGATCGCTGTTCAGAGAGGTCGAAATGGTAGTGGACAGCTTGGATGAGTTTACGGACAGTGAGTCCCAGCGCTGGTCACGTAATTGTGTTACGGAAGCCATAATGAGCTCGGTCTATAGACACGAGTGGCTATGCGACCGTACGATCTTGTGTTCTGTCTGCCTCAATACAGGAGGCAAAATATCGAAGAGTTCTTTTTTGCCTGGATATCGCAAGGATCCTACCGTGTGTCCGGAACGTACACGTACATATACAGGGTGGAGAAAATAATGAAAACACCCTAGAAATGTCGGAAGATTTGTTACAAAAAAAAGAACATTCAAGCTCACATCTTCAACAGTTTTCAACGAGGAATCCAACAGTAACTTTCAATTTGGCCTCGAACCTTGTTTTCAAGGTCATTTCAAGTTTCAAGGTCATTCCAAGTTTCAAGGTCATTCCAAGTTTCAAGGTCATTCCAAGTTTCAAGGTCATTCCGAGTTTTAAGGTCATTCCAAGTTTCAAGATCATTCCAAGTTTCAAGGCCATTCCGAGTTTCAAGGTCATTCCAAGTTTCAAGGTCATTTTAAGGCCATTTCTCGTTTTTTCAAACGGGAACCCCCGTTTTTCAAATCGGCGATCGAAAGACCGAAGAATTTTACGTTCAAACGTTTAGTCGCGATATTTCGTCGGACACGAGCTCGAAGGTCAGCTGAAGGTCATTTGAACTTAAGAAAAGTTTTCATGTAATTCTTTGAAAACATGGTGGATACCACCTGGGTTTCTGTGAATTTTCTTCTCGTTTATTAACTTATTAACGTTTCCAGGTCCGATTTTTTGAATTTCTCTGTTACTTAGTTACTTTAGTTACTTCAGTACTTAGAAATTAAGTTTAATTGTCGCAGTTCATAATTGTTCAAGGTACAATTAGAGATAACTGGTGGGTTTTGTTTGGGTTAAAGATTAGGTAAGATTCGACCTTGAATATTTTTCTGCGTTTAATAAAGTTTAATTAATATATAAGTAATAAAGTTTTCGAAGTTTTCTGGAATTTTGATATTTTTTCTTCATCCTGTATACCACGTAATGGACATACAGATATTAGTGTACATTTATAGCGAGTACACAGATGGTACAGAGGTATAATGTTTTTCATTCCCTTCAATCTTCAGGGTCTTCAGGATGTTCATCTTCAAAGAGTAAAAAAAAAAGGGAGAAGGGAAAGAGTTTTTTCTTTATTTCAATCCTCTCTAATGATCCGTGTGGTAGTTACCAGTATCGCGTTCTGTCTCGTCAACCGAATGAGCCAAAGTCGCGACGGGTCGGTTCTTATCATCCGAGAACTTTTCGAGGAGGAGACTTTTATCGAAATTCCTCAGGCAGGATAACGTTATACGTGCACGTAAGAGTGCGTCTGCGCACGCGCCAATTTCTCAATACGCAAGTGTAAAATCGTCGATTTTGGGGACCAGACAGTCCTTGAAAACGTAGACCTTCAAAGCCACCCTTATTATTATGAAATATATACGCACGGGTACACGCGTGCGCACACACGTGTGAATATAATTCCAATTGCACCATTGCCGTCTCGTGTATTCGTTGGAATTTTCAGGGCGCATAACGTCTTCCCATATATCCGTTGAAAAGTGAATAAAACGATTCCGAGTCCTTGGTATTCTCATGAATACCAAGGACGGGCTAAATTTACGTCCGTTCACTTCGACGAGCGTAAATTTACGTAAATTCAATGTTTTTTTTAATAATTCTTCGTTATTAAGAATTATTATTTTATTTAATACTTAATACTTAAATATATTTCATTATTAATTTATTAATAATTATTTAATAATGTATTTAATAATTAAGAATTATTATATTATTTTAAAAATTTTAACAATAATAATAAACGTAGTTTTGTTAATCGATTTCATTTTCTTCCTCTCTTTTCTCTAACGGTTGAAGATTGTCACCCAAAAAAAAAATATATATATATTGGTCCGATCGCTACCAAACTTAACAAGATCACCTGCAAGGCCGATCTGAAAATTGCCTAAAAATTTCATCGAAATCGGTCCAGCCGTTTAGGAGTTTATAAGGAATATACATATACACATTGTTTTTTATAGATATAGATTACACGACTTTTTCTAAATAGTGAAAATAGCTTATATCGAAATTTGACATTGACATCGCTAAGGAGTGACTGAAAAAAATGAAAATTAAAAATCTCGTAATTAATGAATAAACTTAGTAATAATAATTACTTACTAATAGTAATACTTACTAATAATAATATTTACTAATAATAATAATTATTAATAACAATTACTCACTAACATTTAATAATAATTTTTACATTTTTCAATATTCTTAAAAAGAAATTGACGATGATACGGAAAAAGAGACAAAGGTGTAGAACAACAACAAAAATGAAAGAAAACAAAATGGTATTTCAGTATTACGAAACAAACTATGGCTAAATTTGGTCGAGTCCATTTTATAAAGTTATCGATCGAATAGTTTGCAAAGCTCACCGTCGTAGAGGCGCTCGAACTTCTATGTTGTTTTATCGTCGGACTTTCGTTGGTGGTCTGAGACTCGGTGTTGTTCAATTGATGCTCGACGACCGAAGATGCGTGATGATGATGATGCGTCACGGTTAGTGGCTCGATGTCGAGATAGCAGTGGGCCTCGAGATGGCTCTGCGCACGCCTCTCCTCCAAAACAATTTTTCGCGCCGCGCAAAATATCTTGAAGTAGACCTGAGATAAAGGGAATTCGGAAAAAAAGCATACGGTTTAGGATATTCTTAGAGCCATGATATCTTATTATTCAATATATTCTTTTCTTTTTTAAATATTTAAATCAAATATATTGAAATCATTTTTTTCGAAATATTTTTGTTTTTGAAAAATAAATTTTTGAAATATTTTTGTTTTCGGAAAAGTATTTTTTGAAATATTTGAAATATTAAAATTAAATATATGGAAACATTTTTTTGTAAATGTTTTTGTTTTTGGAAAAATATTTTTCGAAATATTTCGTTTTTCGGAATGATAACAAAAATATATATATGGCATACTTATTTTGCAAAAGGTACGTCAGAAAAATCGGGTATAACAAAAAGCCTTTTTGCACGAATATGTAAATAAATCTCTACATATTAGAGTCTGTGTATATCCACAACAATTTGATTCCTGCACAAGATGTACGGTTGTTCTGGTAGCTGTCTCGAGCAGATACTTCCAGGTCAGAAGTTTTCTCGAAACGTGACGGAAATGCGAACTCGATGTTGGGAGGGTGGAAATGAGAGCGAGAGAGAGCAAGCGAAAGACAGAAAGTGAGTAAGACGATTCTCAATTTCACCCGTACATTTATTCCAGGTCTTCGAGATTGTGGTGTTTCTTCTCTTCAAGAATAAGGAAATAATCAAGTTGGGTCTCGTCCGTACATTTCGGAATGGGTGAGTGTATTTTTAGAGATAGTGACCGAGAAAGTGAGAGAAACAGGTGAAAAGGAACCAGGAAGAAGAGGAAGAAAAAAAGGTAAAGGCAAGGTATGGGTAAGGATGTACGAATAGTTTTATCGGGGGAGCATTTTTATCCTGTCTACATTACGCAAGCTCGGCAAAAACAAAAACTAAAAACTAGAAGAGTAGTAGTAGTAGTAGTAGTAGTAGTAGTAGTAGTAGTAGTAGTAGTAGTAGTAGTAGTAGTAGTAGTAGTAGTAGTAGTAGTAGTAGTAGTAGTAGT
>JAPYZI010002873.1:0-20685 GCA_030523105.1 Ophioninae sp. A BG-2022a | reverse complement strand
AAATCATAACGAAGAGATTGAGCCCAAAGTGGAGTGCCAAATCGCAAAGGAAAAAAAGTTATCGATGATTGAGTGAAAAAACGTATTTCGCCCAAAAATAAAAAAAAATTTTTGATTTTTAATATTTTTTTTATTGATCCATTTCGATGTAACTTTGTCCCCTGAACACGAATATACCATTTATTTCCCCGAAAACCCAAAATTTTGCGGGAAAAATGTCGAAAAAATATTCTAGAACCGGTTTTCCCATTTTCCCCACTCTAATTTGTGGATGTAAAATAAACAAGAATTAGGGTTCAACTATTATTAATTGAAGGGTTATCGTTAACCCAAACAAACCCAAACAATAGTTGGTGTTAAATTATTATTAATTCAAGATTAACAATAATTTAAGATTTGGCTACGAAAATTCTGATATAAATATTATTTTGCTGGAATATCCCTCGCAGACAAAGTTATCACAACACAACTAGCACAACCAGTGGTAGAGGAGGGTACTACAAACTCCGGATATTTCTGACGAGAATATCGAGTTACGCGCCTTGGTATCACTGTACCGACGGATTCGTTCGATCGTAGCGCCGCTAGTATTTTTCGCTTTTCGGTACTTCGAGGCCAACCGTTTAGCCATATCAGCCTTCGAACTCCTGTTTGACAGCTCCGTGGTGTAAACATACACACATCTTCCCTTGTATCAACGAAAAAAAAAAGGGATGACATGTGAAATTCCTCCGCGTAGCGAATAACATCGCGAGTGCGACGACAAGCGATCCCGAATCGAGCGTCCCTCTTCGGCCTATTCGCCGGGCCTTTTTTTGTCGCCTCTTTTTTTGCACTCGCGTTATGTGCGATCGGTCGTTCGGGCGTCCCGAGGTATCGCGGTTACGGTGATGCGCGCAAAATTTTTCGAGTGCCCGTTGGCACCTCATTGGTGCAACATGGCTGCTGACGACCAGTTTTCACGCTGCCTTCGAGTCATCGGGAACGTCAATATTGCGTCGCTGTCAGAAAGACTCGTTGATGTATACGCGGACACTCGGAGTATCATGACGGAGTGTCACGGAAATAAATTCGTTCGATCCTCTCGCTAAAATCGTATCTCTTCGTTTAATTAAAAAAGAAAATAAAAAAAAAACGTAAAATCGTCCTCTGAATGACAGAAGCATACCGACGAGTACACAAGGGCGCGCGCGCGCGTCCAAGAGCGAGACGGACATACGTCTCTCGCGTTTTTAGGGTATATCGTTGGATTTCGTCGTCAAAATGTCAACGAGATCGCAACTGACGAAGGATCTCAACGGTCGGTCGACCTGACGTGTTAACGCGTCATTCTCGACACCCTCAACCCAGTTTTTCATATCTCAACTTTTTTTTCGCTTATTTCAGAATCGGTCAAAGCACTTCTCGGTAAACACGTCAAAATATTATTGAAGAATGTCGTGAAACTCGAGACTAAACAGGACAAACAGGAGAATCGAGTTTTAGTGAGTATCAACTTTCCACTGCCGATTCGTCAGGGTCTCGAAAGTTTTCGTCACATTTTTCATCTCCTTAATGATTTTTTTTCAATCCGGAGATACGGCATTCGAAATTGACATCCTCGATTAAAAAATATAAATATATTTATTTTAATTTACCAACGTATATAATTTAAGAAACCCAAACTAGAAGAATCTTCATTATTTGAGTTTGATTACATCGGACGTAGGTGTAGAGAACTTTATCAGCGATAAACTCGCCGCTTGTATATTTCCATACATAATAGTCTGCCGCATAATCGTTTTTTTCATTTTTCAGGTGTTTTCACCATGTCGTTTATTTCTACTAACGGCCAAAGTACCTACAAGGGTGAGTTCAACATTTGTTCTCGTCTTTGATCATTGAACATTTGCATTCGCTAATCTGATGAATGAACCTTGAATTTCCAGATCGACTGTCATTTCCACTATTTGGAAATAACGTCGGTCGAGTCGAAGAGAGCGAACCAGCTATGTTTGGTCGTGGGGGAAAGGAGTTACAATTTTACGACGACGGGGGTGGCGGGTGGTGGCGGAGCGGACACCAGCGAGGTGGACGCTATGATAGAGGCTCTCCACACGGCGATCAGAAACATATTTCCTACCGTTCCGCTCAAGTGAGTCCGCCTACAAAGTCCTGATTATAGAGCTGCAACAAATATATAAATCCGTTGCTTTTCAGTTACATAATACGAAAGATCGACGTGATACCGACGAGCAGATTGCAGAGTATAAGAGGAAGTGAATTGGCGAGGAGTACCGAAGCGACGAGGAATACAGGTCCCTGCGGTGGATTTTCGACTCAGTACGCTTGCATGTGCGATCTCCACGGCGTCCAGTATCGCGAGGAAGTCGCTTGGGTAAGTTCGTATGGATTTGTTTGGGTTACGAGCTAGTTTTAGTGCGAGGAAATGGTTTGGGTTGAGTTTGCGCGGGTTCGCTAAAAGAAGCTAAAAGGGCGAAGCTCGCTACGGTTTTGAAGGTTGACATAATTGGATTACGCAATTTCTAGGATGTCGACACGATTTATCTGTCGCACGACACAAGGGAACTTAACCTGCGCGACTTCGATCATTTGGATCAGAAAGATCTGGTCCCCATTATCTCCGCGCTCGAGTACAACACGTGGTTCACAAAGTTGCGAGCGTCGAATCTCAAACTGAGCCACGAATCACTCGAGAGGATACTTCACGTCGTTCGCAGATCTCTCTCCATTCAAGAAATTTACCTCGATAATATCGGTGTTAAATGGTACTTTTTCATACCCGGAATTACCATGTTTCATTCAGTTGTGTACTTTTCTTCATATGAGTTTTCCTTTTTACAGGGATTTTGCCCACAAGCTGTCGTTGGCGCTGATATCCAACGGAAACACGACCCTCCACACTATCGATATATCGAACAATATTATCGAGGACAAGGGTGGGTAAAACCGGAATTCTACATTAAAATTTAATAATTTGCCCTTGGTTTGGTTAAGGATATAAAAGACACTACTTTTGCACTTCCGCCAACCATTTTTCCTCGGAGTCTGAATTTGAAATTTTCACTATAGCTTCGCAACTACCTTCTTTATAAAATTACGTAAGAATTTTTTCGTTTCGATCCAACTCTTTAGTTTTCATAATCCATTTCATTTTCAATTCATTACTGCTGATCCATTTTTTTAAGGAATCGAAAATCTCCCGACCTAAATTAAATTACATTTGCATTAAACAAAATTTCCAACGTACTTTTATAGCCAATAATGTACAGATTGAATTTTTCTTCAATTTTATTCCGGATACTATATTTAGCGAGAAATTTGTCAGTACAATGAAGTTATTTTTTTTTTTAAATCAGTTCGAGGATTGGCTCTCATGCTGTCATTTTCTACATAAATAATAATGATAATAATAATAATAATAAAATCTTCTATTTTTTTATTATGTGATGAATAATTTTTCTGAAGAATTTTCCATTGTTTCAATTATATTAAAAAAACGTCAATTAGCCTTCGTCAGAGTTTAGGCTTTTTTTCGGCCGTTAAAGAAATTTCGGAAAAATAGAAATCCTATCAATTTGACTAGGTAATTAATTTTAATCAAGAATTGATTAACAAATGAATTGATTAAACGAGTCATGTTTCCGATGTAAATTATTCGCGATCTTAAATCAATTAATTAATTATTGATATTAAATTAGTGAATTCATTGTAATGTGAAATTGCTTAAAGAATTCATAAATTGATGATCCATCGTCTACAGAGAATTCGGTACTGAAAATGTAACACGTCACTCTTTAATTGCTCCGTTTGCTAATTTCCGTATTTTGTTTTCAGGAGCGGCGAGTTTGTGCGGGATAATCGCAAAGCTGACCCAAGGTTCGTTTTCAGCGATATAACGATCGATCTTACGTGGGATTTTCTTTGATAAAAGATTTTTGTATTTCTAACAGGTGGTACGACTCTTTTGAGCGGTCCGCTTGGGAAGCTGGCGAAAGGTTTGCAGAAATTGAATTTGTCCCGATGCGGATTAACGGGAAAGGGGATCGCCCAGATAGCGCACTCTCTGAGCCTCAATCGAAGTATGACGACGAGCCTTCAGTATCTGAATTTGTCGGAAAACACGCTTAAGGAGGATGTCAATGTGAGCTAAACGATGTTAGTTCGATGTTCCCAACGTACTCGGTAACAATAATACGTAATATATTTTTTATCTCTAGAACCTGTGCAATTTTTTGGCTCAACCCAACAGTCTGACTCATCTCGATCTTTCCGGCACTGACACGACCCTCGAATGCGTGAGTGACTTTTTTTACTGCAAGTTCTTCATTTTCGACCCGTAATTTTAATCTACAGTTAATTAATTAAATCCAATGAAAGAATAATTTATTAATTACGATATGAAATTAATGAGCTAAACGCAATATAAAATTGATTCATTATTAAAATTAATAAATGATTATTTTTAATTATTTAATTGATTCTTTAAAAAAATCATTCATTCATTCATTTTGGCGATGAAAATGATCTGCAATAAAATAGTGCAGTAATGCAGTATTGACTGTATTAATTAATTTATATCAGTATTAACCCAAGCAAACCCAAACGAACCCAAACAGACCCAAACAAATTAATTCATTCTCCATTCGCAATAAAAAATGAATTAATACTGATATAAATAAATTAATAAAGTTAATACTGAAATTAATACCGATATCAAATTAATCGTTTTTTTTCAATCTAAAATTGATCGACTATAGAATTAATATTCACGATACAAATTATACGTATTATAAATGATGAAATTAATTATTTATAGGAAATTAGTTATTCAATTTTAATTCACAATTGATCAACGAACGGATCAATCAATCAATTGATTTTTGCAATTCTAATCCGAAGTCTAATTATTTGTTCAGCTGTTCGGTGCTCTCTTGCGCGGATGCGCGACGAATCTAGTCCACTTGAACGTTGCCCGCAATTCCTTCACGAGTAAAAAAACGAAGGAGATACCACCGAGTTTCAAGCAGTTTTTTACGGCGACGTTGTCCCTCAAGTATCTCAACATCTCCTATTGCAAATTGCCACTGGAAGCGCTGAAGCATCTTTTGCTGGGTTTGGCGTGTAACGAGAGTACGGTTGGTTTGGAGCTTGACATGAGCGGCAACAATCTTGGATCGATGGGTGCACACGTTCTCGAATCTTGCATCCACGGTGTGCGATGTATCGCGACTCTCGACATTTCCGACAGCAGTGCGCATACAATTATTTACTATTTTTACAAATTTCTTCATTTACGATTATCAAAAAAAAAAAAAAAATGTTTTTGAAACGGTCAAGGTCCTTTCAATGTCATCATTCTAATCTTCGATCTTTCATTGAAAATGAACTTTTTCGCATGGGTTTTCTTTCGCAGACATGGACATGGATCTCGCTCAAGTGATCACGGCAATCGGTAAAAACAAATCGTTGAAACACTTGTACATGGGTCGTAACACGACGGGAATGAAGAGCAAACACATCGCGGTTGTGATGGACGCCCTGGTACAAATGATACAGGAAGACGATTGCGTTCTTCAATCCCTGTATTTACCGGACTCCCGACTCAAGTCCGATCTCTACAGCCTGATTGACGCACTCGGTAGCAACGCCTGTCTTCATACCCTTGACATCAGCGGGAATCAGATCGGCGATCCCGGAGCTCGCTTGCTCGCCAAAGCTCTGCAAATAAACAATCATCTCAAAACTATCGTTTACGACAAAAACAACATAACCGTTTCCGGATACGCCGATATCGTTCATGCTTTGGAAAAGTGCGTGACAAAACAAAAACATTTTGATGAGACGTCACTGTGACGATAAAAAAAAAAAGCTTTTTTCGTTACGATTTCTTTGATTTATTTAATCGGTTGTTTTTTTAGCTCGATTGAAAATACTTTATTTCGTATATATTAAAGTAGATTCGAGGAAAATTTTGTTCTAAAAAAAGAATGGTTGAAAGACTATAATTAGTGATTAAATATATTGAATTTTTTAATTAAACGAAATTTAAGTAAATTTCTGGTAGGATTGAAAGTCGTTATTCGTTTGGTGTCATTTTTGGAAATATAGCAGCATTTCTATCACTATTTCACGAAGCAACGTTTAATGAGAAATTATTTTAATAGAAATAATACTTTTTATAGAATGTATTATTTTAACCTACATTTTTTTTCCTTCAAGATCATTCGAGATAAATTAAAATGTATGGGTGTAAAATAATACTTTTTCTTAACAGTATCGTTAATTATTAACGATTAATTAACTTATTAACTTCTATTATAAAATATATATATTATTTAATAATTATATTAAAATCAATGAATATCAAATAATTCATTATTTAAAAATATTAAGAAATATAGTTAATAAATAATGAATAACAGTTAATAAAAAAATCGTTAATATTGTAATAAACAGTATTATAAAACCGCTCAAAAATCGCAATGTTTAAAAAACATTTTTGATAAATAGTAATATGATTTTTGTTGCAAAAAAGATTTTTTTTGAGCCGTTAGATTGGGGCTCTAAATCGTCGTTTAATCACTGACTCGAAAATGTTAATTTGTAATCGTTTCAGGAATTACAGCGTCAGACACATGCCCTTTCCGATATACGATATGCAGCCTTGCATGAAGGCAAACGCTGAGAGAACGGAGCATCTAGCGAAAAAGATCCAAGAATTGTTGCAGCGAAACGTAACTCCATCGAAATACAGCCACGGACAGGCGTTCAGGCTCCAGCAGGGATTCCTGCTGAGTTCGACCCAGCAGGTCGTCGATCGTTTGGTCGTTCAAACTCAGGACACGATAAAGTCCCTCGCCGCTGAGAGTTGCGACGCGAACAACGACATCAATTACGCGACTGGTCTGATACAGGACGCTGACAATTCCAAACAGGTTGGAGTCACTAAATACGAGATTTTGTGATGTTGATTAACCGCTATCGATCTTTTCAACGCTTAACCTCCTTTTGTTTCGTTAACAGCTGCTACCGAGATTGCACGAAGTACTTCAGAGGAGAGACGAGAGCAATCCAATCGAGATTACTCTCCGGGATATGGCGGAGCAAGTTCACAACGTTGTATCGTCCTATCTGGAGGTAGACGGATCGATAGGTTTCTAACTGTCGAACTCTCGATTTTTTTCTATTCAGATCGCGAATGCGAATTGATTTACTCATTCGTTAAACAATTTGAGATGAAATTTAATTAATTAATTTTATATCAATTATTAATTAATCAATTTTATACAGTGAATAATCGAAGTCGCGAAAATGAATTGATCAATTTATTCATTCGTTAAACAATTTGGGATGAAATTTAATTAATTAATTTTATATCAATTATTAATTAATCAATTTTATACTGTGAATAATCGAAGTCGCGAAAATGAATTGATCAATTTATTCATTCGTTAAACAATTTGGGATGAAATTTAATTAATTAATTTTATATCAATTACTAATTAATCAATTTTATATTGTGAATAATTGAAGTCGCGAAAATTCATTGATTAATTTATTAATTCGTAAATCAAATTTTGATGAAAATTTTGATTGAACGTTCGTTTCTAACAGGATTCTTTGGACGCGATGCTAAAGTGCGCGAACGACCATTGCCCAACCGTATTATCGCAGACAATAGTGAGGGGAGACGACAGCGAGCCGATCTCCGTCGAGGATGATCTCCGCAACGCATGCAAGGAAAAGAACCAAATAAGCTCAGAATTTATTAGCAGCGTGATCGTCGAGCAGGCCGGAACTGATGTCATTAATCGTGTCAAGTGAGTCGGAAAGTTATCAAAAAAAAAGACCACCGGATTAATTATCAAAAAAGAAGATCACGAGACTAATTCCTAGAAACAAAAAGATCGATTTTTGTATAAATTATTTCGTCACGTTGAATCGACGTTTTTTTTCCAGCGAGCTGAATCTCTCGGTGGCCGCTCACGTGTCCGATCGAATAACGGACGAGGTGATCGAGTCGCTTTCGCGAAGTTACAAAACTCTGGTAACGAAAAAGATTCGATTTATTTGGATGATCGCAAATTTTTGGAATGACTCGATTAGAGATTATTGGAAACGATGATTATTGGCAGATCGGTGATGCGGACAATCGCACGCGCAGCAGTACACCGGATGTTCTCAGACCGAGCGCGGGTTCCATGAGCAGCGGAAGTGTCATTGGAGTTTTGGCCGGAGCGAACGATCCATCGAATATCTCGATATCGATGACGACTCGAACGGGTTCCGGTGTAGGTTCCGAAGATGATTCCTGTCAGCCATCTTCGCATATGCTACTGGTCGGTTCTGCACTTGGCCAACGCATCGATCATCAATCTCCCATGGTAACGGATTCTCTTGAATTTAACGCGGCTGTGATTCATATTCGTTCATTGATCAATCGACTGACTTTACCCAATCCTTTCACATGTCTCTATCGCTAGAAATTGGATTATTTGAATCTCGTGAGTATCGGGAGTTCCGGTAGAGTAGAGAGTACGAAAATTGTTGGTTTTTATTTCGATTGTTTGACGAATCGTTGATTTTCCACAGGCGACTCCTCACTTGTCCAATAAACGGAAGAACCTCCATGGGAGAAAATTGAGACCGAAGTCCGTGGTGGATTCCGTGGAAGGCCTTTCTGCTGATGATATTCCGGACTTGTTGCCTTCGTTGCCTAAAAATCAGACCGAAGGTACGTCGAATCGCGACTGGTTTTGTTTAAGGAGGTACGACTAATTCTCTGAGGTCAAGAAAAACTCTAAATTTATCTAATTTATATCTATTCTAAATCATTTTTATTTGTGTCTAATATTCGTATTAAGAACGTTGATATAACTGATTTGTAGCGAATGATGTCATATATAGCGCATTAACTAAAAGTCATTGAAAAATAGTAATTACAGCACTTCCGGTTGATCGTCGTCGATAAGACGACGCGCTTCTTTACGTCAAATAGCTCGACTTTGTTAATTTATTGCGAAAAACTCGAACGGTCAACGCAGCTGAAATTTCGTCAAAATATGCATAATTGATTGGTCAACGTCGCATTAAAATTTCAAATCCGAAAGTCGGAATGTTCGTAACGATCGTACCTTCTTAATATTCCAAATAAAATAAAAAAATGAAACTGCAATGCTCGTACTGACCGAACCAGCGGAAGTCCGTGTAAAAACTCCTTAATTTGTAGCTATATCCGAGAACGAGCATTCCCTGACGGAATCGTTGGATTCCGTGTCAGAACTGCCAAACACAGGAATGGGTCAACAGTTGCAGCACTTGGTGAAATCGCGTCCGCGTCGAGCCAAAACGCGAGCACCAACGAGGCCAATGTTGCGAGCGGATTTGCCAGTTGACGGTATAACCTTGGGTGAAGGGTTGGACGTCTTTTTCCGGCCTACGACACCAACGACGCCACTGATATCACCAACGAGCGACGACAGTTCGCTTCACACTTTTCCAACGGACGGTAGTCCAAACTTGTCATTGGCGAGTCATCGAAGCGTGCCGCCTGATTTGGACAAGAAGCACGGTTGTAACTCTTCGATGTTGAAGACTCTTCTCGAGCCCGCTCCGCGTTCGCGCTCGACGGACAATCTCGAGAAATTCTCGCCTCTCGTTGGTAGACGTTCGCAAGGCGACACACCGCTGACGACTTCTCCGTTGGCTCGAAGGAACACCACGGAGAGTAGCCATCACGGGAAGCAATTGCCGATCGTTGGCGACGTCGAAAAACGATCGACTCTACCGATCGTTGGATCAACGTCGCTAGGAGCTTCGAGAACGACGAGGGATTCGGTAGCGTCCGAAGATGATAGCCTAAATTCACAATCCTCCGAAACTACTCGCGAAATTTCATCCGTCGCACCCATCAATCCTGTCGGTTCTTCCATCAAACTGAGATCGGCAGTTTTTCATCTTCGCAGTCCGACTCATTGCACCGCCGCTGGAACGAAAACTCCAGCCAAATCCAGCAACGATCAAACACCGAAATCGAGTGGGAACGGCGGGATTACTTCAGCGAGGAATACCACCAACGGTGGTAAATGCACCGGTCAAGCTCCCGCAATTGCTCCTAAACCAAGACCTTGGAGTATGACGACCGATCGAAAATCCGGAGAGTTTAATAATTTACTCAGCGATGGATCGAGCCCCAATACCTCGGCTGGAAATACCCCGGATTCTGGTGACGCTCTGGACGAATCGACCGACAGCGGTGTCAGCGGTCCAGCCTCTTTGCCACCTACTTTGTCAACCAGCAGTACTTCTAGCTCGCTCAGCAACAGCAGCGTAGAGAAAAGATCCGTTCGCGAATTAGCCGCTAGCCTGACCAGGGACAGGGCGAAAAATATCACTGCCGCTGCCAGTGTCGCTGCTATCAATGACCGAAAGACCGCTACGGGTAAAATTAACATTTTGGTTTAACGTTTTCTTTTTTTTTTTTCTTCATATTTCGTGCACGCGTTTTCATCCTGTATCGCGTATCATTTTTATTTAGAACATTCGGCACCCGCTGCATGGAGATCGATGCTTCATCGTCCCATCGACCCTAACCCGATTAAGGTATTTTATTTATTTGTATTTTTTGGTTTTTGGTGAGTCGCTTGTTACTTTGGTCGAAACGTCTTTTTTTTTATTTATTTATTTATTTTTTTCATTACGGTCGTTCACGCGTTGTCGATTTTGTAAGTCGAAGTGTTCTTTTTTTTTTATTTTGATATTTATGGAATCTCAGCATTGAATTACGTGTAGTGCTTTTTTTTATAACATTATCAACATACCCCATCACGTTATGTTTAACACGCACGTTCGAGTAAATCCATCAAACGTGCAATGAAACTTCGATTAGCTGGCGTTTAAACTCGCATCGTTGGAATCCAACAAAAACAATTTTCATTCAATTTTTAAAATTTCATTTCCAAGGATTCTAGCAATAATAATAATGTTTCTCAGAATTTCTGAAAATTCTTATTTCTTCACCATCGAAATGTACGAAAGACAATTTCGGATCATAAAAAAGAAGAAATGAAGAAAAAAAGGAAGTATTCATTGCACTCAACGCGCAAACATGGTCGAACATCAATGATGTCCAACCATGAAAAAAAAAAAGGAAATCAACAAACCCAAACAAACCTAAACGAACCCAAACAAGAAAGATTAGTATGTTTGGGTGTGTTTGGGTTATTGCAAAAAGGTGTAAACTTGGATCCCGATCAATGACGACCAGCCATGAAAAAAAAAAAATAAACAAACCCAAACAAGAAACATTAGTATATTTCTTGTTTGGGTTTGTTTGTGTCAGTTAAAGTTAAAATCAATGAATAAAAAGTAATCTTAAAATTCTATCGTTGAAACAGGCAACGGAGGGACGGAAAACGGTTGAAGAGGGACGATCAAGTTTTAAGCTCCGACGCACCTCGATCTTACGGGACTCGAATTTCAACTACGACAACGACGTTGTCGACGTATGATCGTCGTTCAGGAGGGGTGGAAGAGTCCCACGTTCGATTCCGCTACGAGCCTCGTAGCGATATAGTGAAATTTACCGTTGTTTTTTCATGGACAAGTGAACGCCGGCCCGTGCAAGAATAAAATTAGGTGCACACGTATAAACCAACAAAAAACACATACACGCATACACAAACACGTACACGTTTCCATATTACACTTGAGACACGTAAGCGCGCGACATTCCATGTTACAACCAATAATTCCGCATCTGTGCCATATTAATGTTCGTTCAGCGAAAATGTGATGGGAGCCCATGACGCGATACTCGGACCCCCCGTCCATATTCTATACGCTATTTAATCCAGTACTAAAAAAAAAAAAGAAAACGAAAAAAAAGAAGAATTAAGCGAGAATTCAAAGACAGCCGGTAATCGGTTGAAACATCATCGCGGACGGATGAGAGAGAGAGAGAGAGAGAGAGAGAGAGAGCTATTCTAGCAATTTTTGTAACATTTTAAGCGTAGGCTCTTTTTTAAATCGTTTTTATCCTCGTCAAACTTGATCTCGAGATCAAAATGTTTTTTTTTTTTCACTTTCACTACTTTTTTGTTTTGTAATTTTTATTGCGCGTTACACGTGCGTCTTCCACGTGCAGTACTCATTCCTCGCCGTTTATTGATATATTATTATTATTATTATTATTATTATTATTATTATTATACTGTAAATACAAAAATGCGAATCGCGACCATTTTTTTACCGTCATCTCGCGACGGCAATAAGATTCGTGAGAAATGATTATTGGACGAATCGTGGCCAACTTTATATATTACGAGCTACGATGTTTATAGCATATAACGACGTAGAAGTGACATTTACAGTACGAAAATCAATTTCAATCGAGCAAGGAAAATAAATACGGTTTACCACTCGTGTCGTTCTTTGTTACTTTTTATCCGTTTTCGGGGAGTTTACGGAAAATCGAGGATTTGGAAATTTATGGGAATTGTTCTATTGGAAAAGATAAAAAAAATCGATCTTTTTGTACTTTTGCACAATGTTTCCAAACTGTATCGAGGATCTGGCTGATGAGAAGTTGTTCGACGATCGCGAATATTTCTGAGTTGAAGTTTTCGTGATCGAGATTCGTCGAACACGTAAATTTTGTAAAAATAATCGTTCCGTTCAGTCCTCGATCGATCGATTCAACTTGGAAATAATAATGTCGAATAAGATTGAAAAATATATTTTTCAGTAGGCTACATTTCATGAACGATCGGAAATAATTCGATCCATTTGAGCGAACATTATTTTTTGACGATTGTGCGAATTTCGATTTTCAACTCGGACGATTCTTGTTTGGGTTTGTTTGGGTTTGTTGTCCCTCGAAACGAACTTACGAGAGAATGAGCTTTTTTTCACACGGGAGGAAGCATATAGATGAAAACTGGTTTCTTCGTAACTGGATGTGTTCCCTCGACGAGTTCGAGGCCGACACGATCCTCTGCGTATTGAAGCATCGCTTGAACCAAAATCCGATTGTTCTGACTTATATTCGGATCGTTCGCGTAATCCTCGAGCTGAAAATTGTTCATGAAGACATTTGTAAAATTGGATTAGCTTTTATCGGAAGAATCGTCGGCTCGTACCTTCCTCCAGGTACAATCGATGATCTCACGTTCGCACTTGCGAATCTCACGTGTGAGGGGTCTCAGACGAGCTATCAGATAAATGTCGGAACATTCAAACGCGTAATCGTGAGCATGCCTGAACCCAATGAGACTCACGAATTCAGTGAGAATTCCCGTTTCTTCTTGAACTTCTCGAATCACCGCTTCCGGTATGTTCTCACCTGCGGATAAAAAGATATTCAGGTGAAGATTTTCGAAGGTTAAAACAACGCTGGCAACATTTTTTTTAATCAATTTCTCATATTTTCTCCGTTTTCCCCCAATTCGGAGAAAATCCTAACCTTCTTAAATACCTTATTTGAAGAATTTTAGAGAATGTCGGTTTTTTTCGAAATATACGGGTAAAAATTTCTATCAGGAAACATGGATCAGTGATCGGCCGAATGGACCGATGTTAGAAAAAGAACAAATTGGACAAATCGTATTAAACGGAATATCTAAATCGCTAATGAAAAGTCTAAATTTTCAGTAAACGGATAATTGATTTTCCCTTGTACCGAATTCGTTTTTCATTTTGTCATTCTACCTGGATCGACGATACCACCAGGCAATTTCCATCGGGGCGGTCCGCTCAGTATCGAATGTTTGTCCTTGACGATAAGTATTTCATTGGTAGCGTCGTCCAGCACGAATCCGCCTACGCCAATGTTCGTATGAGCGTAAGCGGGAATATTGCTTTCGACTTCGGTCGGCAGCCACTTGTACATCATCGCGAAGCTTTCTCTGGCGTGATGGAAGCGAAAGCCCTCTTTTGACAGAACAGGAATCCAATCGGCGTTGGAAAGGTCAACCCGGAACCAAATAGTCGATTTGTTCTCTGTGCTCCATCGTTTGAGGGATGCTGCCATCATTGGATGCAAGATTAGATTCGGATCTTCAAGAGTTTGAAAGGATAATGAATAAGGGTGATATACCTTTCAAACGCTCGGCAAAATTGGAAGACGAACAGTTTTCCAGACTGGAATCAACTATCACTCCGTTGTAACAATCGCCATGACCGGTGAATAACTTTTGTCCATCGTCAAGTCGGCTAGAACCTTCCATCGATCCGACGTCTTTTCTTCTGGCAGCTTTGGTGAAGTTTCGTTGCGGCGCGGTCAAGACTTTGAATCGACGATGAGAGCAGGAATTTGCACTCTTAGAGATAATTCGGTACTTCCGTGCCGTTGATGACACCAAGAGGGATGCTACGGTGAACATTAACCCTTCCAGTGCACACTTCCGCCGTCAAGCTATAAGCGCATACTGGGTCAGACTGACCCACGATGTTTTTCAAATTCTTGTATTTCGGTACATATGCATTTTTTGTTTTTTTTTAGCAGAAACGTTTTTTGGAGCAAATGATTCATATTTTATAGCCCTTGATTTATTTATTGATAAAAACGAAAATTAAATGCCAAAAAATTCGCGCAAACTGGGACATGCGTTGAAAAATACGTACTTACACGAAAAAACGTTATGAGTCAAAACGACCCAGTATGCACGCGAAAGGTTAACACAGGAAGGAAGAAACGGTCGTCAGGTTCCCGCAGGAATCCGGGGATTACCGATCTGGCTCGTAGACTTCAGGGTGACCTTTGCTATCATTAGACGTCACTGTCTCTTATCGAAGATACGTCTAAGTGCATAAAAAAAGTATGTTGACTTTTACTAATCGTATCGAGCAACGCCCTTGGCGAAAAAAGTGATGGACATTTAACGATGTTTCAAAAATCATTGAAAATGCGGTTTCTTTGTAAAAAATTGTTCCAATGTACCTCAAAGTCGTACTCGGTCACTTGCACGTTTTTTAATTTTTTCGGGATTTTTTTTTAGGGGAAAATAAAATCGGTACACCGATACAGTTCTAGTGGTCTAGTTTTAGTGGAAACTTGGAAATAACTAGTTTTAGTGTAACCGGAAATATCGAAATTTGCTTTGGCTATAAGAATTTTTGACGAGTCCATTGAACCATCGAATCAGCGAATTCGGCGCTAAAACTTATCCTAACGTCACTCATGTTGTGATAATTGATATCCATTTGTCGCAACGTTACTCATGTTGCGATAAGTGATATACATTTTCAGCAACATTGCGGCGCCTACTAGCCGGACCACTGATAGCCAGAGTATAGAGGAAGTTCCTAGTCAAGCCGAGTTCTGATTGGACGCCGCTTTGATTCTGAAAACCGTCAGCGCGTGTTTATCACTTACCACATGACGTCACGAAAAATCCCAAGAATTGTATTCCAACTCATTGTTCGCGAATTGTCAGCTTTGCGGACGTTTAAATGATTGTCATATTTTAGGTTATTTCCTACCGCCCGTTGAATCATTGTTTATTGCAAGTAAAGTTTAGTTTCTCGAGTGATAAAAATGGGATGTTAAACTTCCTCAAAAGATTGCCAAACGATTTGAACGAATTTACGTCATGATTAATAATTTTGTCAGGTGTACGAAGATTACGAACGAACGGGCGCGATCTTGTCTGATTGGTTGATTTGTTATTGCGGTTCGCGGTATCGCGTTGCATCTGTCATATTCAACGTCGTGTAATTTCATCGTAATTCGTTTTACTTGCGAAATTGGTAACCCAATAATGGCAAGATAATCGAAAGAGATCGATGATTTCTTCAAGGAACGAAAGGCGCGGCCGGAACATCGAACTTAAACGACCGGTGGTAAGATTCATCGATATTTTAATGATCAATGTTTCATAAAGGATCTCGTGATCAAAATCGATCGATTCTTCTCTTCATTTCAAGGTCACATCTGTGATATGCAAAACGTCATTGCCTTGACGTTTCTTCTCTCTACGGTCGGAGCGACTCTCCTGTCCGATCCTTTTCTACGTCCCATAGTAATTTCTGCGTCCTATGAAAAACTCTACGCCAACCCTATCAACTACTCCATCGAATATGTGTTCCTTTACAGTGTAAGTATTTTCCAAAATTGACATTTTTCAGTCAAATTCTCGTTTCTCTATGCGACGATGTTTAGGTTTGTTTGGGTTTGATTCCTACCTTTTTCCTTTTTCCATCCCAGGAAATGCCAGCGTTGGGCGCGCGTATCACAGTGGAAAGTAACGCGACGGAAAAGGATCCCCTGACTATCGTCGTGAGTCAGAGAAGCGGAATTCTCTCTTGGCAAATTCCATTCGTCATTCAAGGCTCCACTTCCGTTCTTACTCCTTACAATTCCACTAGTCGTACCTTGTGCACTTTAGGATACGAGAATCAGAACATTACGGATCAGGTTTACATAACCGTCAGCATTTCGACTAGCAGTGCCGTCGACGTTTTGTTCAAGATGATCATCGAGCAGGAGGACTTTAATATCAGGTAGGCAAAGCGTACACTCGCTATGATTATAGTTACAACGACCGGCTAGAATTTTTAACGAAGCTTTTATATGATGCGCGAAAATTTAAGTGGCGATCTTGCTTCGTAATGAAAAAATATCAGAATTGTTATTCAGGTATTCTCCCGTAAGGATGGTCAATCTACATAGTGCAATTTCATGATCCATTGCTCCTGATGGCGCAATTTCCTGATCCGTTGTTCTTGATGATGCAATTTCATGACTCGGTGCTTCTGCCGGCACAATTTCATTTTTTACAGCATTGGCGATCCCAAAAACGTTACCATATCGCCCGCAGATCCGATTTACTACGGCTTCAACTTCAGCGGAGAAACTGACACTTCTTCGGTGTTGATCCAGGCGGAATCGAAATCGGATATCTGCATGACGATATCAGTTCAGAACACGACGGTAAGTCGATAAAGTTCCATGTCCACCTGAAAGTTGATTTCGAAGATTAAACTACCGCTCAGTCTTTTTTTATCAGTGTCCAGTTTTCGATCTGGAGAGAAACGTTCAATACTCGGGGTACTGGCAAACCGTGAGTCGGCGCGGAGGCATCACGATATCAGTTGGGTGATCGAAAACGACAATTCTCTTTAAGAGGGTGCCGCAGACTTCCCCCCCCCCCCGCCACCACCCCCTGTTGGGGGGGCCGGCCCACCCCCCCCCCCCCCCCCCCCCTTGTCCGTTGATCAGGATGACAGTTTCCCACGGATTTCCTAAACGGCTCTTCAGAATTACACGAAATTAGACCAGAAAATATCAAATGGATAGACGAACGATTTTGTCTTCTCCCCAAATTTCTCAAATCAAAAAAAGATTACAGATTGTATTACCACGCGAGCTGTGATGTTTTGTCGATGTTTTGTCGCGTTTGCGGTCTCCTCTTAAGTAACGAATGAACAGATGGAGTAACGTTGTTTTTTTTTTCGTCGTTTAGAAAGACGATTGGCCGCAGGGTTTCTTCGTCGTTCTCGTCGTGAAAGGTGACGATACGGATTGCACTGGATCGATCGGTAATCCGAATCGCCGTAAAAACGTAAATTTGGTAATTACATCAAGCATAAGCCAAAAGGATTTCATCACCGCTTCGGCCGTCGCTCTTTCGGTGGGCGTCGGATTTTGCACCGTCTATATAATCGGAGTACTCGTCCATCGGGTTTCGAAAAAACGAAATTCGAGGGATCGTTTGTTGAGTGATGTGGAGGAGTCTGAAGCGCCGCAACGATTGCCAAGCCCATCGACCGTTGACGAGGTTGGATTTTTTGACCCCCAGAAATGTTGTCATCCGTTTTAGCGATTAAGGTATTCCTATCGGGGTGGGTCAATCCATGATATTTACACGATTTTTTAAAAATATTTCAAATTTTACTAGCTTTAGTTATTCCGTTGAAATATCAAAGTCACTTATCGGCCTAATTCCCGAATAATTGATCTTTAAAAATTGAAATTTCTCAAAGCAATTTTGCAATACATAAAATGATATTTCGATTAATCAAACACGTAAAAATCTCATAGACTAAAAAAAAAACAATACGATTGTCGAACAATTTTGTAAGTTATATTGATTTTAATATGATCTTCCGAGTAACGAATTTACGACGTAATATCGTAACAGTGAAAAAAAAAAGTGCAACGTCGCCATATGTAAATCTAAGAAGACAAAAAATAATACTCGAGTCGCTGCAATGATTATTAATCAATAATTTAATAATTTATAACAAACCCTCAACTAATTGTGTTTATTTGGAAAAAAAACTGATTTAATATTAATTCAATGAAGCTCATGGATTCGAGATCTCGAAAAAATCATCGTTTAAACATGTTTCGCTAAATGGACAATTTTAACGATGAAAATTTAAACCCAGGCAGGTCCTAGTCAATGGACGTCGGTATCGGATGACTCGTCGTTGGACGAGGACGACATAGACATGCTCGAGGACGCGAAAACGGACAAAGAGATAATAAGAACGAAACGCGTTCTGTCGGTATCCGATTTGGCTCGCAAGGACCCTAAAATACTCCGGAAAAAGTCGCGTCTCTATTTCTATTATCTTATAACGATAGCTATTTTTTACGCTTTACCCGTAATGCAACTGGTCGTCACTTATCAAAACGTGCTTCACGTAACTGGCAATCAGGATCTTTGTTACTACAATTTTTTGTGCGCACATCCGCTCGGTCGTTTGTCCGATTTTAATCACGTCTTCTCGAACTTCGGCTACATTCTCCTCGGGCTGCTGTTCATATTTCTAACGTATACGAGAGAGAAGAACGACATTGATCGTGCCGAGAACATCAAGAGTTACGGGGTACCCCAACATTACGGTCTTTTCTACGCGATGGGTACAGCACTCATGATGGAAGGATTACTCTCCGGAAGCTATCACGTTTGCCCCAATCATAGCAACTTTCAATTCGGTAATAACCTCAATACCGAAACTTCGATTCAATTTTTCCGTGAAATTTATTTTTTTTTTGCCATCAATAAATGTAACTAGTCACACTTATGCCGACTAGTTACATTTATTACAGCTGACACTTTTAATTATTCCCATGAGTTGTGAGGTTTTTGAAGTTTCATGAAAAATACAATAAAATAAGGCATTTTCGTACGCCTTATTTTATTGTATTCGACGTTCAGACTTCGACGTCCGAACGTCGATACGAGACGAATTAAAAAAAAAAAAAAAAAAAAAAAAATAAGCATTCCAGAATATTCCTAAAAAACGTCATAACTTATGGATAATAATTAAAGTTGTTTGGGTTCGTTTGGGTTTAATAATTTAAAAAGTGAGCTTTCGCCGGCAAAATATTACTATCGATAACTAAACTAATTTATGACAAAAAAAATCTCCCGCCGAAATTGAGTTGGAGCTCCACTTCTGCAAAATCCCCAAAAAAAAAGTCATCGAAAGAAAAAAAACCATAAATTGACTTCGTAACGTTTCTTCTTTCAGACACGAGTTTCATGTACATCATAGCCGTGCTCTGCATGGTGAAGATATATCAAGCTCGTCATCCGGATATAAACGCTCGAGCTTCCGTAACGTTTGGAGTCCTCGCGCTCGTTATATTTCTAGGAATGGTCGGTGTTCTCAACGGGACTCGAAACTTTTGGATAATATTCACGATCGTTCATCTCATCGTTTGCATCGCGCTTACCGGACAGATTTATTACATGGGCAGATTGCGGTTCAATAGAGGCCTCGTTCATCGCGTTCTTATGGTATCCAATTACGTCATCAAATTCTACCTCTCGAATTCATCAATTTAATCGCTTTCATTATTCCCGAATAATTAAAACGATTAAATTAATATTATTAATATTATTATTATATTAATATTAATATTATTATTATTATTATTTAAAATTATTATCATTAATAATAATTAATAATTCTTCTCATTTGGAAGACCCTCAAACGCGACGCTCGAGCCGGACCTTGCAATTTCTTCCGACCCCTCTACGCCGGAAGATTGGTGCTTCTTCTGATCGCAAATTCTTGCAACGTCGCGCTTGCCGTTTACGGAAACATGCACCACGACAAAGACTTCGCTACGTTTTTACTGTATCTTCTCATGTCGAATCTTATACTTTACACGTTTTTCTACATCGTGATGAAGGTACGGTGAAATTTTCACTTTCGTCATTGCTGTTATCATAGCTATCGTTGCGCAGTACTAAATCCGGCCGCCAGGGTTCTTTGAAAGCGTTAGTTCTTTCAACGAAAAGAGCCGAACCGATTTTTTTCTAACGTTTACCAACGAAGTCGGATGTGCATAGCACAGTTCTTAAGGATTATACGTGCCGAACGTCGAAAAACTATTTCCGAGTGGTTTTTTTCGCATTTTCCCAGTCTAATTTTGCACTTTCGGCATAAACTCGGGCATATTTGCAATCAGCAGAAAATTTCCGATTAAATTGACCCTTTTAAGAGTTGAAAACGGAAAAAACAAATTTTCGACCTTCCCCGGCTACTTTTCCGGAATCTTGAAAATCACGAAATTTCAAAAGGTCGTAGGATGTGCTTTTCCTATGCTATCGACTTTCATTTGGTGAGTTTGGAAAAGGTTTTTGCCTGACTTAAATAATGGCGTTGGATTCGTATCGATATCTCTAATAGTTTTCCCGGAAAGTCCATCTGAAAAATCGCAAA
>JAPYZI010002872.1:0-20689 GCA_030523105.1 Ophioninae sp. A BG-2022a | reverse complement strand
AAAAACAGAAAAAAAAACGAAAGTGCGATTCGCAGTGGCGAATAAATCAGGAGATAAGGAAGATACGGCGAGTGGATACGAAGGCATCCAGATGAGAGAACGAGACTCGTGAATTTCGCCAGAAAGGCAGAAAAACCTTAATCCAAAAATGGCAAATGGGAGGGAGGAGGGAGCTTTGGGGTTTGGCGGTATATAGCCAGCGAAAAAAAAAATATATATATAAAGAAGGCCCTTTCGCAAAGGCGGGGCACCAGGATTCCCGTATACATCGGAGAAGTTTGGCGGAGCCTGCGGGTGAGCGGTCGAGAAAGAAATCAACCCAACGAGAAAGATAAAGGAGAGAAAAGCGAGGGAGGCACGAGGGGGCTAAGAAAGAGACGCGAGAAGAGCTGGAAGCGTCGGGGCCCCAAGGAATGATGAATCGTTTCTATTAAAATACTTTTTCGACGCAGTGGAATACGGAATGGGAAAATACGAGAGAGAGAGAAAGAGAGGGGGGAAGAGCACATCTCTCGCGATTCTTTCACGGTCTTAACCCCCCCCCCCTCTCGCTCTCTCTCTCTCTCTCTCGCTGCAGATCGTTCCACCTACCGAGCGGAGTGGATTTATTTACATATTTTCAATCTGGATTAAGAGGTATTGCTCGGTCTCGCTTTTCGACGTTCTCTGCCTCTTCCCAACTTCGTCTCTTTTTTTTCAAGCCCCTCCCCTCTCCTTCCAGGCCCTTGCCATATCTCTCCTCGTTCTCCGTCACTCCGGACTTGCTCGGCGAATCGAGATAAAGAGGAGCTCGCTGCGCATTGAATACGTCATTGTTCTCATTGTCAGCTGGTTCAACAACTTGGCTCGAGGCTCGAGATCGCCCAATGAACATCCAGTAAATCTTCAAATTGACAAATATTTCGTAATGTTCCGCTTGTACCACGCGTCTTGAGATATTGAAACAGGCTCGAGATAGGGCCCGTACGGAATTCCACCGAAACGACGTTTTGAGGCTTCGTTGGAATATGATGATTTTTTGGGGAGTTTTTTATTCTTATAATTATTTTTAATTTTTGTAATGATTATTCTTCGTTTTTATAATTATTACTAATTTTTATAATGATTATTCTTAAATATAGAAAAAAAAATGTCCATCGAAATTGACAGATCGATAAAACTTTCCAGGGCAACCTTTATTTCTAATAAACCCAAATAAGCCCTTTTAGGGCTTGCTTGAGACTTTCTTAATGAAAAAAGAATATTTGAGTCTTCTCTGAACGGTGAAGCCTCAAATACAAAAAAGTTTACGAATTGTTTGGAAAAAAAGAGGAAACGTTAAATGAGCAAAGGATCGAAGGGAATTTGCTCGAAGTACTTAGGGGCTGAATAAAGCCGATGGCGTAACAAACATTGAAGAACAATGTTCGTGAGGTTCAGTATCCGATGTGTTAATGAGTGAACGACGAGGGATCCGGAGGAGGCCGAGAAGGAGGTGGGGAGGAGAGGACGATGGCAATTAATCAAGCGAGGAAGTGAATTATAATGAGTGAGGACGGAAGGCGACCGACTCGTTTCTTGGCTCATTTTTCCAAGCTCGTACTCGTCGTTGTCGAAGTATAATAATAGACAATTCGTACTAGTGTCCAGACTACGGGCTATCGACACGAACGACCAGCATACATTATTCACAATCGTCTTCCTACATTCAACGTGTGGGACGTAAATTTTTCCAAGTTTTGCAACGTTGACTCATTTAAAAAAGAAATGCGTCCGGCACTTTTAGCGCGATTGTTAATTTGGATAAACAGTCGAACAAAAATACGATAACCTGGATTTTTCATTTGGAATGGAAATATACAGACCGAAATACGAGAGATTATATTTTGTCTGTTTGGCGACCAATAATGAAATAGTTTTTTTTTTTTATTTTTAAGCAATTTTTCATTAATTGATTAATTTACTAATTAAGTAATTCATTAATACAATAATTGCTGCATTAAAGGAATAACTCATTCATTAATTCATTCACGAATAATGCATTTAATTGAATTAAATTTAATTGAAGAAATGTAATTCCAGTTAAGGAACAATTAGACAATGTTACAGAAAAAAAATTGAGTAGAAATTAAAAGTGTAATTCCTCTAGGAAACGAAGTTTTTTTTCTTTAACTAATTAATTTAATTTATTTCAATGTTCACCAATATAAATTATTAAAAAAAACACTAAAAATTTCACTCAAACCTTCCCTCCCTTTTCCAAAATATCGACAAAAAAAAATAATTGAAAAACCCATTTTGATTTTTGGGCTTTTCGAAGAAATGAAATCAACGATACAGTAGCAGCCAGGAGACCACGTGAGATTTTCGTTACTGTCAAAAATTGACGTCGCGAAATTCTATTTCTTTCCAAGAACCGAAATCCCCCTCCCCTTTAAAAAAAAAAAATAATTCCTCGGCACTTTCTCCAGCGCATCGAAAAAATGGTACACTCCTTCGCGTCCTTGTTCCAAACATGTCCATACGTATATGTAACGCTGGCTGGTTCGTGTAGTGACACACGCCGCACCGTGATTACCTCCGCACAAAAGGCAATTCCCGATAATAATTCGTCGTTCATCGGGCGATTCGACGAGCCAGAAAATAATGAGTCAGACATAAAGAAAACGAGCTCGAGAATTTCACGCCCGTAGATGGCTCACGCAGAGGCCTAAACAAAAGAGTCCCACACGTGCTCCGAGGCCCTCCAGGCACTAAGATCTCCTTCTTCCACTATGAGACCGTAACCGAATATCTGAATAAAAATTGAAATGCAAAAATTGAAAAAAAAATTGAAAAAATACGATGAATTAAAAAGTATGTGTGTATGTGCACATGAGCGAAATATTTCAAAAATTTATCATAATAATTCATATATATATATACACATTTTTCCAGTTTTTTGAAAAAGAAAAAATACAAAAAATTCATATACCAATTTAATAAAAAAAAAATGGTAATTTAAATATTTATTAATTTTTTTCAGTTCTTTATATATATATATATATATATATATTTATATTATTGAAAGAATATGTAATTAAATAATATAGATATAAAGGACTGAAAAAATTTCATAAATATTTAAATTACCATTTTATTTGGGTTGGTTTTATTTTGTATTTAATATTTTTTGTATTTTTTTTCAAGCTTTTTTATCCATACATATATACATATATATATAAATGCAAATGCTTAAAAAATATTAAAAAATAGACGCAAAGAGCAAGAATGAGAGAAACCGACAAAGTCAGTGCGAGCTGAAGAAATGATAAATGAAGTTCTCGCGAGTTCTTCTCCTTTGCCTCGCTGCTTGAAAGAGACAGAGAGAGAGAGAGAGAGAAAGAGAGAGTTTAGTCGAAATTGTCGACGAGAAAGAGTTTCGCAGTCGAAAGGGATGTAAGAGGAAGGGGAGGGGGCGGACTCCCCCTAATATCGGTACGACTATTAACATAGTAGTGAACGGACGGATAAAGTAACGAATTTGAAAGAAATCCAATATAAAAGCCAAGGGAATTCCGTCGAAGATGTTATCCCCCTCTCCCTCGAGTAAGCACAACCTCCCCCGCCATCCCCGAATGGGAGTTCTCGACGAGGAGACTCCATTAATCACTCTGTCATGCACCACAGACTCCCTCGTCCTCTTCTTTCCCTCTTTCCCTCTTTCTCCCTCTTTTTCTCTTTTTCTCTCTCTTTTTTATCTTCCTCCCTCTTCGCCATCTCTCGAACGTTTCTTCCAAGCTTTATATATGTATATGACGTGTATATATACATATATAGAAGTAGCTTGTTCACTCATACAAGAGGGGTCATACCCTCTCGTGCTTCGGAGGCCCTCTGACATGTACGAGCTTCTTCATTTGTCGCGTATTAGCTGGTAATTACGAGAATTAAAAAATCGTTACTCCTGACATTCCTTGGTTGACTGGTCGACCGTTTACAGGGCCACGTACGACAAACATTCGAAAAGTTTTCGGCTTTGCCACCCCTATAAAGGAGGGTAGTAAAAAAAGACAACAAAAAAAGTGTAAAAAATGAAATAGCAGATATTCTGACACGAAAGTTTCATTTTTCATTCAATCAAACACGTCAAATTTCAATACTCTAAAAACGCCAGTTTTTTTTTTTCACAAACTCCGTTTATCGTGTATATCGTACTTCACCGTGTTTTTTTCGGTTACCCCGAGAAAGTTTCGAGTAGCTCGAAAGCATGGAACTCGAAAAAAAAAAAAATGTTCAAGCTCGGTTTCGATACCCGAAGAAGGAAACGTCAAAGCCCGATGTGCCGATAACCAAACGTTGCACAGATATAACGGGTTCGAAATATCCTTTAACCATATATACGTATGAAAAAAAAAATATATATATATATATATGTGTGTATCGGAGGAAACAAAAATGCTCGCGCGAGCTTGCACGATAATTTATATTTTAACGACGTTCGTCGAACGTGTCCGAGCTCTTCGATCCTCCGATTGGTATACATGAGACTCGATAGCGCTTTCCGCTGGACGATTTTCTTTTTTCTTCTTTTTTCTCTCTCTCTCTCTCTACCTCCATCCTTTTTTTTCTTTCCTCGGTCGATCCATCGAGCTCTATTACAAAATTCACAACGACGTGCGCAACGCTGCCGTGAATACTTCGCCATATTTTGGATTTCGCGCCTTTTTCGATCTTCCATTGTCCCTCTTTCTCTCTCCCTCTCTTTCTCTATCTTAACTACACGTTAAAAAACGCGCTCCTGGAACGGAACCCCCTTTTTTGGTAACTGCGCAACTCGGGCGAAGCCCCCTCTCCATTAGTCACCAAGGGTGGGAGTAGAGGCCCCCCCCCCGAGGTACTCGGGCCTACTCGGGCCCGATATCCTTGCCCGAAGTACTCCGGCCTTCTTGGACTCGGTCGCAAACCCCTTTCCTTTCCCCCTCCCCTCTCTTCGCACTCACCGTCGCTTCTTCGAGGTACTCGGGCCTACATGGGCCTTACGATGAACAAGAAGGAGGGGGAGGGGCCCCAGCGACGGTCCCTTTCGTAGACACGCGGTTTCTCGATGTGTTTATTAAACGAGACACGGAAGCGGGCTCGAGCACGCGACACGATTATCGCGATCGTGTATAATATGCACGTATTCGCCCATCTGTACAGGGAAACCAACACACTTGTTTGGAATCACCTATATGTGGCTCTGTACACGTAGATATGGGAATACGTGCGCAGGGAGAAACGGAGCGAGGGAGAGAAATAAAAATGGAGAAATAGAGAGAGAGAGAGGAGAGGAAGAGAGAAAGAAAGAGAGAGAGAGAGAGAGAGAGATTGATTGATTGATATAATTTATTATGCCCCAGCGAATTTTCAGGGAAAAAAATGAAAATAAAGTAAACAATACAATAAAATAATAATAATAATAGTAATGATAATAATAACACTAGCAAAAAAGCGATAATAAAGCAGAACTAGAAATAAAACTGAATATGGAGGAATAAAGAATAAAGAGAAAACGTAAGTATGTAAGTATAAGGTAAAGAATAATTATTAAAATGTATGTAAATGCGAGGAGAAAGAGAGAGAGAAAAAAAAGGGAAAGAGAGAAAAAGAGCGAAAAACGGAAAAACAGAAAGAGAGAAATCGGGAAAAAGAAAAAGAGACGAAGAAAAAAAAAAAAGAGAAAGAGAGAGAAGGAGGAAGGAAGAGAGAAAGAAAAAGAGAAAGAGACGTGTCAACGTCTTAACGCCGAGTACAGTCTACGTAGGCACATATGAATATATATTAGGCACAACTCGTGAGTACCATTTTAGTAAAAAAAATTAAAAAAAAAAAACGAACGAAAGAGAAAGAGAAAAAAGAAATCCGATGTCACGTAGAAAACGTTGGTTGGAGAAGGTGAAGTTCGATGGTACGCGAGGGCACAGGGGCAACGGTAGGGGCTCGTGGATTACTATTTACGATACGTACGATACGTCAAGTCATCGATCACCGGAAGTCCGTAACGTGGAAATGTGCACTTTGAATATTTGGATAAATATTCACAGGATGAAACTTCGTAGACGAGGAAATTGATGTGACTGTCGGGAAATAAGAGGCAGGGAATTGGGAAGGTGAGAAAAAATAATAAATGTATTGTTTCAATTATCTTTGTTATTTTTTCTATTTTTATATATTAAGGGATCGTTTCAGTATGAAATTCGATACTTTTTGTTCAAACAGCCACCATTTTGTCAAATAAAAAAAAAACTCCATAGCGCGATAGCAACTTTCCTACATATCAATAAACTTTTTGAAAATTTTGTTCAACGTGTAATTTCAACAATATATTTAATTATTATAAACCACATAAATAAACATAACAAAAATCATAGTGTATTCGGCATGAATTTATTTGTTTATAAAAATAAAACCAGACCGATTAGATTATTACAATATAAAAAAACAAAAATCGCAAAAATCAGTGATTTTTCGAAGACTCACACTTAGACGATTCTTTAAATTGCCCAGCCTCGATATATCACATTAAGGAAAAATATTGAAGTTTTACTGGATGGAACGTCAGGCAAAAGGTTAATGAAAAATGCAAGATTCCCCAATTTCCAAATTCAATAATTCTATCGAGAACTATTACTTCTCAAATGACAATTGTTCGTAAATTTGTGAATTAAAAATTATAAAAATTATTAGTAAAATTGTGAAAAATTATAATTCTGTGAATAATCATCATTTTTTAAATATTTAAGAACTTCGTTGATTCGATCAAATCGATCGAGCAGTATCGTAAAAAAACGGGGAGTCATGAAGAAGAGAGGTGAGTAGTAGAAGAGGAAAAACCGGAAAGGAGAGCGAGAAAAAATTGAACCGGCACGGGGATCCCGTTGGTGTTACGAGGCTTCGATGTATACGTGGAAAAAGGTCTTCAACGCATTCTCCCGTTCTCATTCGGATACTGACCGGCGATGAAAACTCTCCGCGGTCTAACCGCATAGACGCGGTGCAAATGAAGTCGACCAGCTCTCTCTCTCTCTCTCTCTCTCTCTCTCTCTCATATTCTGGTTCGCACTGACCAGCGTTAACTCTATGGAGCGCTCCCTTCCGTGATCGTGAAAGAGCACACTGTGACAAACGAGCTCCGCGTATACTCGCCCCCAAAACGTCACTCAAAAAAAAAAAAAAAAAAAAACCCCTCTATCGACTCGTACCGCAATTTTCACATTCCGTGTAACACGGCGACCCAACGATTTTACTCGGTGTGAATAGTCCGACGAGTTTTTTTTTTCCCCTAAGTTGCTCACGCGATTCTCGTGCGTTCATTGAAAATTCCTGACTTTCGTAAAGCATTTTCGTGCACGTCTTTTTTTTAGCGACAAAGATGACGCATGTAAACGACAAATATGAAAGAAAAAAAAAGCGATATTTTCTTGAAATTGCAAAATAAAGCACAACGTTTATAAAAATGAAATTAATTGTATTTAAAAAAAAAAAAACAAAACAAAAAAAAACACCGGTAGGTAGGCGCGATTGCGGGCAATTTTTCGTTCGAATTTTTTTATTACCATTTTCGCCTCACCATCGCTCAGGACTCGCCGATATAAATGTCATTTTTTTGTTCTCTTTCTCCTTCTTCTTCTTACGTGTTTTTTACGTTGATTTTTTTTTCAATGATTGAGCCAAGGTTTTTCTTTCGTGGGCCGTCTTGACGTTGATGGATTAGATCATCGATGGACACGTGTCTTTTTTTCATATTCTTGAACCGCTTGCTCTCTCTCTCTCTTTCTCTCTCTCTCTCTTAAATCTCCGAACCTTATAGGCATGTTGTCACTTCCGCAGGCAAAATTTCTGGCGAAAATACCTCACGGCAAAATAGCGAAAAAAAAAAATTGACATTTGGTCTGCGAGATCTATTATTTTTTCCTCTTTTCATGACTTCGTTTCCGCGGGCGTTGTATTGATACGATATCGTTGCGTTTCATCGAACAATGGACGTTCGTTCGTCGGTGAAACACGAGAAAATGGAAGAACTGAAAGACCTAGAGAGATAGAGAGAAAGAGAGAGGGACGTGACCCAGATATTCGCAATTGCGAGATGTAAAAGATGTACGCAACATTCGCGAGCCGTCATGTGTGGACTAAGGCCACAAGTCGCGAGGCCCGATGGATTCAAAGTCCCAAATGGGGGCCCAGGAGATTTAAGGCTCGAAATTGGGGCCCAATGGATTTAAGGCCCAAAATTGGGCCCCCCCACTGTGGATGTAAGGCCCAAAATCGGGGCCCTATGGATTTGAGGCCCCAAATATGAACCAGATTGCTCGGACCCCGAGCTGGAATCTAATGGCTCAAGGCCACAAGCCGGGCTCCCATGAATTAAGGCCCCAAATCGAGGCCCAACCGGATTCAAAACCCAAAATCGGTGGCCGATGGATCTAAGGCCCCAAATCAAAACTCAATTGGCTTGAAGTCACAAATCAAGGTCCCCAAATTTTTCGAAATGTTGAATGGTCCAATATACAGGAATTTCGCTTCGAAAAAAAATAAACTTTTTAAACTCGTCGAAGAAATTTCACAAACGTTGCAACAACTGAACAAAAATCGTTTCGGCATACACAAGGAATTCGTCGATTTTTAACACGCGGCATAAATTAAGCGAAGGTTAATTATTACACGATATTCTTGCCTCTCGCCCGATAACTCGTTGCGCAACGCTCGTTGCGCGAGAGCACGCTCCGAAATTATAGACTCGATGATCAATCGTCGTCTCTCGTTCTCGACCGAATTAGGGTCACAATAGAATCTTTCCTTCTCTTTCTGGCACGCACTCTCTCTCTTTCTCTTTTTTATTTAGCACTGACGCGATCGGTGAGGACTGTTCAGCGCGCTTCCTCTTCGTCCACGTTGAAGGAAAAAAAATGCTGAACGTATAAAAATACGAAGAATTTTTTTTTCTTCACTGTCGATCAAGAAATCGATTAGGAAACATTGATATTCAATATGAAAGCTTGGGAAAATGTTTCTTGCCACGAAATCACGTTTAAAAAAAAATGATTATTCTATTAAATTTTTCGGCAATACCATTTTCTTTTTTCCAATTATTAAACGCGAGAAAAATCGGTAATTTAAAAAATTCCTCGATCAAACCGTAATAGTTGCAGGAAGTAAAAAAAAAGGACCGATTCTGAAAAAGACTCAAATTTCTGTTTCCCAATAAACTCAAATTCAGCCGGTTCGTAAAATTATCATGCAAACTTGTGCATTTTTTTCAAAACGTTCGTATTTTCGAAAATTCATTGTCCAAAAATACAGCCGCTCAAAACGAACTGTTAATTAATATTATTTTGTTAATTCAATATAAATATCTTTACACATAAAACGTTGAAAACGAGAATACCGCAAAATAAAAAATTCCACTAATCCAAACGATATTTCGAAAAAAAAAAAAAAAAAAAAACATTTCACGTCATTTCCGGTCGAGAAAACCGAGATGAGCGTCTCCGTGTTTTCCGCCGATCGAAAAATTCATTGAAGCGATGTTGATCGGACGCGATATAGGAGCACGTGATTACCGAGGGACACACGCGAGCGCGCACACATACGAACGACACACGTGTGACCAGATGTTCGCGCGGGAGAGTCTCGTCGCACGAAAGTGCTGACGAGGACCACCCACGGGTCGTCGGCCCCGGGACTCGCCGCTCACCTCTTCTCTTTCCGCCATTCTCGGCTCTTTCCTTTTTCCTATCTTTTTTTTCCAAATTTTTTAATTCCTTTTTTCCTTCTCCCTCTCCCTCCTCCCCACCTCCTTCCTTTTTCCATGCTCGACATAATAAAAACTTCGGAAGGCCGTTTTAATTTTTCATTCCTCCTCGTTTTCATTCCTCCTCGAGGCTTTGCCAAATAATCAGAATACAAAGTTCACCGATCGTCTCTCGGCGATATATCGCTGCTCGCGATCGTTGATAATTAAAAGTAAAATAAGAAAACAAAAATGTAAGAAACGAACGAACAAAAAAAAAACGGAAGCGTCAAACATTCAGCACGTTTGGTGAAAATAAGAATCGTTAAAAAATACAGAAAGAACAATCGAGTCAATCCGGAAGAGGTCATTGGCCCCTTGAACTCGCACTTCGATTCACGGAATTTTTCCGGTACACGTACCTCTACCGACCCACAGGATGTATGTACACACCGACGTAAACGTACGTCGTCGCGACGTCGATGAGAAGGAATAGCAATTAAGTGACGACTGTATTTTTGCTTTGAGTAATTGGGTTTCGAAAATCCGAATCCCGAAGTGACAAAAAAAAAACTGTTAGGATAATGTTTGATCGGAGGGTAAAAAGCGAGAGGAACGTTTTTAGGGTTGCAAAGAGCCGTAGGGACAATTTTTTATTCCCCAGTACAAATTGTAGGTAACATTTCATGGTAAAAATTACCTCGGTTTCTAGTAACAATTCTTAGCGATAATTTCGGAAGGAAAAATTTCTATGAGTTCCTAGTAATAATTTCTACGGCCGTTTTCGGGATAGAAATACCCCAGATTCCTAGTAACAATGATTACCTAAAAAACTACTAGGTGGAATTTTTCCAGATTCCCTGTAACACTTTCTAGTTACAAATTGGGGATTAAAATTCTATGGGATCCAAATAACAATTTCTAGGAGCGTTTTCTGGCAATAAATTCCCTAGATTCGTAGTAGCAGCCAGCTACAATTCCTAAGTTAAGTTTCCCCAGATCCTTAGTAATCATTACTAGTAACAATTCGCTTTCGAGTTTTTCGTTTCAAGCTGCATATGCAGTTGAAATTGCTCATCGAAGAAAAACAAATCCAGGCGCCGATTTTATTTTTCAAATCGGTAAAAAATGAAAAAGAAAAAGACACCAACGTTTCGTCGAAGTTCATCAACGAGTTCGTATAACGAGAGATCTATTAACGCGAAGTTCAAGCTCGTCGGTATTTGAGTCCTGATTAAGAAGATATTTGTCACTTCGAGTACGATCGCGAATCCTCATTGGCCGGAGAAACCTTCAGGAATCTTCGGAGGAATGGGAAAACGAGATGGGAATGAAAATCCAGGACGGATGAAGATCAAAACAGTCAATGGGAGTCCAACGTACGGAGGTATCGTCGAATCGTAAATTTTAATTTCTGGTCAAGCGAGGAGATCTTGGTTGGTAGTTGAGGTCCTCGATCTCGCGGATTGCCCGAAAAACTGGTGAATTCGGTCGTTTCCATGGTACCCAGGGGAGATCGAGGATTCCCTTTGCCGTGCCTGGTCGGGGTCCATTTGAAATTCAAAATGTCCCGAGATTGATCCGGTTTTGTCGTAAATTGTCGATGCCCTACTCTATCGCACGAAGCCACTCAATTATACCCATACTCGTAAGCGTGGAGGCACCGTTACGACCCCCTTCAACATCGAGGACCTTTTCGTCCTCGAAATCAACGTTTCGCCAAAGAAATTAACGTTCGCTAACGTCCTCGAAACGGCCACGCGCCCTCGTCGTCAACCCAGTCACCGCATACGTGCGTCGCAAGACCAAACGACGCGGAGAGAAGGGGAAGGGGGAGGAGAAAAAAAGTCGTCCAAGACTCTGGAGTCGCCCTTGCTTCCCGGAGGGCCGAAGGGCGCCGAACTATGCGACGGAACTTTCAATTCCCTTTCCTTCATCCCAATCGTCTCTTCCATACGTTTGAACTCGACGACCACAGCTAGTGGGTCTCAATAAGGCAAACTCCTGGTCGGTTTCGATCCTGACATAGCGCCCCACGGACTAACAGCGCGAGCCAATAAACTTCTCTATTTGGATTCGGCGCGGGAACATGCACACCGCAAACGCCGTTTCTCGGCCCACCACGACGGGGAAAAACATTCCCGACCGCGAAGAAGGACGCTGCCAAAAAGTCTCCATCACCAACCCACGATCCTCACCCTCGCACCACGTGGATGGAAGTCTCCACATACATATATATATATATATAAAGGTTTTTTTCTTAGAGACACTGGAGCAACTAATTGTTTGCGAAAAACGAAGACAATTATCCAATAGGATATATATATATATATGGACAAATGAGGAACAAGAAGAAAGAGAAATAAGAAATTGATAAGGATGATAAGAGCAGAAATCGACCTAGACATGTGTCAATTTTACAGGGAAATAGAAAAAATGTGTAGAAAAGGAAAAATTAATTTTGGAGTGAAAAGGGGAGTAGATGTAAGTTTATGATAAAAAATAATAGAATTAGATGTAAGTTAAGATTCATGTGACAGCGAGCAAAATAGTTTGTAAGAGACAGAGAGAGAGAGAGAGTGAGAGATATTGTCAGAATTTTTTGTAAAATGCCATAAAGGTCATGCAAATAAAAACTACTATTACTACTACTGTGTAGGTTTTTTGTCTTTCCAGTAGGAAAGAGATCTTTATTTTTGGATTATATGTTTTTTTCTTTCGTTTTCCTTTAAAAAAATAAAATTTGCGCATGCGCAAATTCGGGCATGACGAAACCCGCGAATTTTTAAAGCTGACCACGAGTCTATCGATGGAATTACTTGAAAATCCTAATGCACACGAAGAGAATGCAATTTCATTACGTAAAAGTCCCTTATCACGAGAGACCTTGAGAGTACGCCGTTTGTTTTTTTTTTCTTTCTTTTTTGTTTTCGGTCTCGCTTCCGCGTGAAAGCGGCACGCTAATTGTTCGATAAGGAGGGAACGCCGGTCCTTTGAAAGGCATCACCGGAAGTTCACTTCCGAAAGTACGCATACTCTCCGTCGCTGTGCAATCTCAAAAAACGAATTTGCGGCTTACGTTTTTCCTCCGTTTGCACAAGTACGCTCCGTTTCTGAGATAAAACGATGCTGTACAGATGGGAAACAAAAAGAGAGGGAATCAAAGATGAGTTTATTATTAAAAATAACATCTTTATTATTAAAATAAAAAATGATACATTTTAATTAAAATTAAGTCCAAATTTAGTCCATGAAATTATAACAAATATTATAACTAAAAAAATTTTTTTTCCAAAAATAATATCAATCCAGTAAAATTAAAACAAAAATAAATAAGAACAAAATGAATTATAGCCTTCTAAACAAATAAAAAATCAAGAGGATCATATATTCAAGTATTGAATTAAATTATTAATAAATAATATATACCTACGTAAAACTAAAAAAGTACTCGGAAATTTCACCAAACTCGGAAATGTTCTCATTGGCCCACTTTGGAGAAAGTACCGTCAGGTATAATCAGAATACTTCGAAGTCACTGTATAATCAGAGTCATTAGTAACAACGCATCAACCATTGTTGCAGAGGAAAAATGAGTTTCGAGGTTGAAACGGTTTCGATATTGAAAAGTCGGAGAAATAGAGACAAGAGATGGCATATCGATGGATAGATCGAAAGATTAAAAAAAGTGCGGTCAAGATAGGGATAGATATGGGATCGGAGAAAGAAGGGGAAGGGTACTAATCTTTGTGCGTCGTCGAGATCGAAGTTGGAACAGCCGACCTTTCACCATATGTGACCGATGCGTTACCGTTCTATCTCTTCCTCTCTCTCTCACTCTCTCTCTCTTTCTCTTTTGCTTGAGGGAACGTACCGCAACCTCGCGCCTCGCTATCTCGCCGAGCGGTAATAAATATGTCACTGGGAGTCGCTACTACTAATACAACTACTGGTGAGGCTCCTACTACTATTAGGTACCATCGCTGAGTCGCTGCGGTACTCCCAGTTATGACGCGTGTGGCCCTCGTTTCTACTAGACGTTTACACCTCTCCGCGAATCCCTCCGCGAATCCCTCCAGCCCGCCCCGATCTTTTTTCGTCGCAATTGTAGAGGTTGCTGATGATAATGATTCAAACAAAAGGGCAGTATGAAATAAAAGTACCAAAGTAATACAAATACTGAAACATGATGATGATGATAATGAAGGAGATGACCATGGAGATGAGCATAAAAAAATCGTCAATCCGTAAGAGACCGGACTCTTAAAGCCTTCTAGGGACCCCACGATGACAAAAATGATTTTTTTGTCGTGAAAAAAAAACAATGTTTCAGTTTTAAAAGGAAATGATTTTTATTTTGTTTAAACAATCCTGAAATCCGTGCCATATCCCAAAAGCTTAAAGTTTTGATTCAACGGTTCATTTCCCAATCAAAGCTACCCCAGCACATTCGATTTCCTATCGAAGCTCATATCCTTCTATCAAAACTCCGCGATCGAACGTTGAAAACGATTGCTCCGGGTATTTGTTACGCGTATCGGGATTGCGCGTGCGCGTTTCGATCGCATCATGATTGAATGACCTCACCTAAGGATCCGGTTGTAGACGGAATTCCATTATTCCAGCAGACTGTATCGGGAGTTACCGCGAGAAGAAAAATTGCGAGAGGGTTAGGGTGGCCGAGAAATCAAGAGCGGGAGCAGGAGGTGAGATGGGAAGGGGGGGGGAATAAAAATCAGCATATACGTCGTGAAAGAGGAAGAGGAAAAACAAATGTGTAACGTTGTGTCGACAACGCGTTATAACCTATTCCCGCGAACACCCTGTTACACCAGTTTTCGACGTACGTGCGAGGTTGGCTTTGAGGAACGAACGGGTATTCGCGGTGGTGGTTGCGGTGCGTGTAGGTGTAACAAGCGAGAGAGACAACCGCGAGTATGCGGGGTCCGAACGAGCCTCGAGCCAATGTCTCTGGCACCAGGAACACGATAGTAGATAGTGACGTTTTTTTTAATTTTTTAAATTCATTTTTTCAAACCTATTTTATTTGTTGAATACGTAGAAAAATGTATTATAAACGTAGGCGAAAGATCAGTGCATTTTGGTAAATAATTTTGTTTCAATTTATGTATAAACGTGGGCAAAAAGTCATCGAATGGTTGAAAATCTATATTTTTTTAAATTTATTTGTAGACGTAGACGAATAATCTGGGTTTTTTTTTAATCTATTCGTTTTGATTTATTTATAATCGCGGGCTTATCGAATTGTTCAAAATCGATATTTTTTTTTAATTATTTGTAAACGTAGACGAAAGATTTGGATTTTTGAAAATCTTTGCGTTTTTATTTATTTATAAACGTGGACAAAAGGTCATCGAATTGTTAAAGATCGATATTTTTTCTTAAGTATTTGTGAACGTGAACAAAAAATATGGATTTTTGAAAATTTATTTATAAATGTAGGGAAGACTTCATTTTTGTACAATTTACTTTTTACGAATGTAGTTTTGAACGTAAATAAAGAAATGGGCAGCAATAAAAAAAAATATTTCCGAACAACATTCGAATATGTGGTATTTCAAAGTTCATTCGAAAAATTGCAAAAAAAGCAAGCCTTCGAGTGCGTTTGATAAAATTAGCCAGTAATAAAAAAAAATTCCGAAAGCACGATTTTCGAGATAAGACTCGAGGAATCGAAATCGCTGCGAGCTTCGTAGCGCATTCTTACGCCGTTCTATCGTTTCCAGAGGGTTATGATTATTATCGGATTATTATCTACGAACGGATAGTGCCCGAGATATTAGAAAAGAGGTTGCCGCCAATTTCGCGATATCAGCGAGGAGAAAGCAGAAAAAGGAAAGAGAAAAATTGATGAAAAAGAGAGGAGAAAATGTGAAAAAGTGAGAAAACGAAACAAGAAAATAATTCGAGAACGTGGTTTTTTCTGGGACGTTTTATTAACGAGTCCACTAATAATAATTTGTCCATCAATAAAAATTAAGCCATCGAAAATTATCAGGCGATAAATAATAATTAAATCATCGATTATAATTTTTATATCATAATAATTAGTCCATCAATAATAATTAGGACAATTGGAATACATCGTTACTTCTGGGACGTTCTATTCGGAAATTCAATTTTTATCAGTTTCTATTCCTTAAATAATCCTTGTCAATCCATTAATTATTTATTTAATTATTTACGTCATTTTTTACGAAGTGTCAATTTAACACTTTACTCGAGTGTTACGTAAATAAACAAATTTATGCAACGAAATAACAAAAATGTTGAAATGAAATGAACATATATATCTCAATAATGGCAAAGATGAAGAGTTGAAAAATTGAGGAAAAAAAATCGTTGCATTCCGACAATGCAATTTCGTCGGAATTAATTCTTGATTCAAATGAATTCTTTTCGACTACACCATTTATCTTTTTTCGCCTTCCCACCTCGTGGAAAACACCTAACACTTTCGTATGTTTTTTTTTTAATTTACGATCTTGATTCAGCAAAAAACGGTTTCAGTAATAATTAAAAAAAAAAAGAAGAAGAAAGAACGAAAGGAAATACAAAACGGAGGTAAAAATAACGTTGCGTTCCGTGCAAACTGCAACGTCATCGTATAAACGAAAATTTCATTGAAAATCCAACCTTAAAAATTAAAAATTCGTTCCACCTTCGACAGTCCAGTCATCACGTTCGACCAGTTTCCATTTCTATTGTATTCACCAACCTTTTTTTTCATCTATTCATTTATTTTCCGCATTTACAAAGATATATGTTTGTAATTTTTGTAAATTTAAACCCATTAATAAAAAAACAATTATTGGAATATTAATTTGAAAAAAGACAATAAATAGCAGGATCGCAATAAAAAAAAAACAATCAATATTAGGACTTCAATTAAAAAAAAAACAAACATTAGAATCTCTATTTAAAAAAATACATATATATTAGGATCTTGAAACAAACAAAAAACATTGGAATGTCAATTAACAAAAAAAAACAATAAATATTGGAATTTCGATAAAGAAAAAATAAACACTACGATCTCAATTTAAAAAGAAAACGTAAACCAAACGTCAACTTTTGATTTTACACTTCTCGCGTGCGCGCGTTCGTGCACCCGCAATTTTTTTTTTCTTTTGCTTTCCCACTTTCGAATCGGCGAGGGACGCGAGTGCGAGCGAATACATATTATTTATAGTCGGAGCGCAAATACATATATTCCAAACGGAAACGTTTCTTCGATTTCTCTTTCTTCGGTGTTTCTTATCCCCGCCCTGCTTCCCCCCCCCCCCCCCACCCCATCTCCCGACCCTCTCCCTCGCTCTCTCGAGGGCACAAAAGGAGGCGACTGTGAAGAAACGCATCCCCCATATAACGTTCTGTCTCTGCGGCTGGACGGGGCTCGAGTGGTTGCTCGATTGCCCGCGTATATACGCGTCGTCGATAATTAAAATCGATAATTATCTCAGGGTTTAATAACCGGTCGTTATCGTTAAGGCGAAGGAGTGAACCGGGTCCTTGCGAACGAGAGAACCGAGAGCGAGAAAAGAAGAGAGTCCTCCTCTCGGGGCTACTTTCTGCGTCATCATTCTTCTCGTCCTCCTCAACCCCTCCCCCCACCCTCCCGCCGTGCCTCGTCGCTCCTCTCTCGTCTTAACCCCAACCCCCCGAAATGTTTTCTTCTTCTTATCCCTTGGGCGGCTTTATACGCGTATGGGAGAAGGTGAGGGACGACCGCGAGAAAGAGTGCCCTCAAGGGTTCGACTAAAACCCTATGCATATATATATATATATATAACCATATGTATATATGTAAATGTATATATATATATATATAATACGATCCTCGATATTGCAAGAGCGCCAGGAAAATTAGAGAGCAAACGAAGACAGCCGAGTCACCGATTTAAATTGAAGCACCTTTCCAAGATCCATCTTATGACAGTCCGAGAGGCGGAGGGAGAAGGGGGGGGGGGGAAGATGCAGCGACGATAAGAGAAAAAGGAGAGAAAAGGACGAAACGCGAGTATGGATGGATCGAGGTAATATTTAAGGGAGATATTTACGAGGAATGAACTTCCCTCTTCGAGTTTCTTTTCGCGGCGGTGGTGGAGGGAGGGATTTTAGGGAACAATGATACTCGGGAGGGACGGTTGAGATTTTCGAAAAAAATCAGTTGAGGATCAATTTCTCGGGAGGAGGGGAAGGTCGAGGTTGGGCAATAATTTAGACTATCAATGATTATTAATTTTCATGATTTATTTATTTATAGTTCTTTATTCTATAAATTATTATATATATGGATATATGAATATGTGTGATTTATTTTAGAAAATTTTGAATTGTTATAGTACAAGGTGACATTATTCGACAAGAAATACAGAATTTACGTATTATTATTATTATTATTATTATTATTATTATTTTTTTTTATTTTTAATTCATTTATATTAATCATAATTAAATTGAAAAATATTAAATACAATGCTCGAACAAGGATGCAAGCTGAGAAAAAAATTGTAATAAAAACATTCGAGCAATTGGCGCTCTTTGATACGTGGGAGAACAACGAAGAGCAAAAGATCGCCCTTTTTCGTGCGGTACTTCAAACCCTTCGTTATTGTCTTTCGTAGCGAGAAGAAAGGGAAAAAAATGAAAAAGAAAAATTGAAAATTTGCTTTGCCGAACCGCACGAGCGGTTCAAAGTATTGCTAAAAGAGGGATCGAGAAAGAGGAGGAGGGATGGAGAGAAATAGAGAGAGAGAGAGACGGTTCCCGAAATGACAAACGATGGACACATGTGCGTGTCTCGTACCCGCAGCTTGTTCCTTGGCCCTTCTCTCAACCCTATCCCTGTACCAATCCCGGACCAACTCTCACCCTCCCACCCTTTTTTAAGCCTCGCGCCTATTATTTCACATAAGAAAGCGCCGATGCAACACGAGTGAGCGTATACGAAAAACATCAACCAGCGACCCTTAAAATCGAACCTTCTTGCACTCCACGTTTTTTTTATCACTCGACAACAACAAAAAAGAGAAGGGGGCTGATCAAAGCTTTCTAGTCTCGATTATTATTACAATTACATTATTATTTACCTTAGAATTATTATTATTGTTATTATTAATATTGCTCATTATTATATCATTTAACAAATGTATTTTCTTCATTTTATTTCATTTTTATATGTATATATAGTTATATATATTTAACTCAAAAAAACGAATAAGAAAAATAAACGAGAGCAACATAATCAATGAGAAATAACATATCTTCGATCTAAAATCAATCTCACCCAAGAAAACAAAAAGTCTAATTTTCAAATGAACAAAAAAAGAGCGATTCGTTCGTTAGCCTGCGAATTAAATTTTTGATGTTCGTTTTTGGATTTACTGTTCGTTAATATTTTCTTTTCTTTTTTGGACGATACACTTCGATGATTGTTAAAAACGTATATTTTTATTGGACGATACACGTTAACGATCATCAACGCGCATCGTCCAAAAAAAAAAAAACAGAAGAAAAGAGAAGAACAAAAAGACAAAAAATTCCAAGCGTGAAAAATCCGAAAAAATAAATGCGCCAGTATAGAATAACCAAGAGTGACTTTGTCCGTTTTTTCGTTTTTTTTTTTTTTTTTTCCTTTCTTTTTTTTTGTGGTTTCTTTCCTTCAAAGCTGTGGAAAAATGAGAAGAGTCGTAAAGTTAATCCAACACGGGAAAGCAGAGACTCGAAGGAAAAAAAAAGAGAGGGGGGAGGGGGCTGATATGTGTGTGAGGAGCCCTCTGAGGACTCTTTCTCTCTCTCTCTCTCTCTCTATCCGTATCTCTCGTGAGGCCCCAACATTCGTACTCATACGAAGAAGACTCCGAGGCGAAGAAAAGGAAGAAGACGAGGAAAAAGAAGAAGCAGAAGATGGAGAAACAGAAAATCACGCGTGGTTCGTCATAAGAGGAATTCCGTTGGCGATACTCCCTGGGCCTTGTGCCCCTTTGCTCTCCCCCCCCCCGCCCCTATCCAGTCCCCTCGCCCTCCTTTCCCTACCGGGGGCCCGCACGGATCCGATGCTTTTTTACTGGTTTATGGGATTTTTTTCACGCTGCCTCGCCGAGTCGTACATCAGTGAGGGCTGACTGACTCCCTTTCTGCCTCATTCGTTCCCTTCCATCTCGCTCTCTTTCACTTTTACATACGTATACTTTTACACACGTACGACATTCTATATGTATTGATATATATATATATATATGGATATTCGCCATCCTTGTCCAACTCGAACTCGCGTACAGCCTTAAATCGGCAATACCCCTCGCCCACTTCCCCCCCCCCCAGACCCCCGTTCTTCCGATTTTTTGTTTCTTTTCTTTTCGTTTATTTTTTGTTGTTTTTATTTTTATTTATTTTCCTTCCTCTCTCTCTCTCTCTTATTCTCGATGTGCTCTGTTCGTTCGTCACTTGCTTGGCCTCTCTTTCACTCTCTCTCTTTCTCTGTTTCTTCCTCTCGCCTTCCCTCCGAGAGACTCCAGCGAGACACAGGCCTCTGAGGGAACAATAAAAAAGAGCAAATGCCCAGCCGCCATAAAAACAACTGAAAGTATTAAAAACTTTGGGTCTTTTACTGCCCGGTTTGGCGAAGAGTCGAAACGAGAAAGAGAGAGAGATATATGCTTTTGCCAATGAGAACGAGACACATCGAGAATCGCCATTTTTTTAAAACATTTTTTGCCACTTTCTTCCAAAAGAATACACTCCTTGGAAGTGATGACCCCATGAGAATATCGCGGCGAATTCAAGATTTAAAAATTTAAACTATCGCTCAGCTTCTTTCGTGTTTTTCTTACGTTTTCAATGATTTTTTTTTTTTTTTTTTTTTTTTTTTTTTTTTTTTTTTTTTTTTTTTTTTTTTTTTTTTTTTTTTTTTTTTTTTTTTTTTTTTTTTTTTTT
>JAPYZI010002871.1:0-48600 GCA_030523105.1 Ophioninae sp. A BG-2022a | reverse complement strand
CCGGAAGTCGCAAACCGGAAGTTGATAACTTTTCGTGGGCGACATTCTGACATCAACTTCCGGTTTGATCCAAACCGGAAGTCGCAAACCGGAAGTTGACAACTTTTCATAAGCAGCATTCTGACATCAACTTCCGGTTTGACCCAAACCGGAAGTTGGCACACCGGAAGTCGCAAACCGGAAGTTGATAACTTTTCATAAGCAGCATTCTGACATCAACTTCCGGTTTGACCCAAATCGGAAGTCGCAAACCGGAAGTTGATAACTTTTCATAAGCAGCATTCTGACATCAACTTCCGGTTTGACCCAAACCGGAAGTTGGCAAACCTGAAGTCGCAAACCGGAAATTGATAACTTTTCGTTAGCGACATTCTGACATCAACTTCCGGTTTGTCACAGACCGGAAATAACAAACCATGGTATTTCCACGTAGTGTTTCACTAATAAACAATACGTCCCATACACAAAAAAACTAACTATAAATAAAAAAAAGTACTTATCTCGGGAAGCGACCCCACACCTTTACGAACCGTAGACATGAACGCTGCCAACGGGACCAGCTCACTTTTGGGCATAATTCTTTATTGCTTCATGAAAGTACGATAATTCATATAATAATAATACGAATTAAGCACTCACCATTGACGTAGTGTTTCACGAATAAACAATTCGCCCCATACAAAAAAATAATTAAAAAAAAAGTACCGAACCTGGGAATCGATCCCGCACCCTCACGAACCGTAGGCATGAACGCTACCAACTGAACCACCGTAGCATTGTAATAATAAGTGCAATACTCCGTACTTATGAAAGTACGATAATTCATATAATAATAATACGAATTAAGCACTCACCATTGACGTAGTGTTTCACCAATAAACAATTCGCCCTATACAACAAAATAATTAAAAAACAGCACCGAACCCGGGAAGCGATCCCGCACCCTCACGAACCGTAGATCTGAATACCACCAACTGGACCACTGAAGAATTGTAATAATAAGTGCAATACTCCGTACTTGTCATTCGCGGCCGGATGGATGGTTCGCTCACTTTTCGGGATAATTCTTTATTGCTTCATGAAAGTACGATAATTCATATAATAATACGAATTAAGCACTCACCATTGACGTAGTGTTTCACGAATAAACAATTCGCCCCATACAAAAAAATAATAAAAAAAAAAAAGTACCGAACCCGGGAATCGATCCCGCACCCTCACGAACCGTAGGCATGAACGCTACCAACTGGACCACCGTATCATTGTAGAAATAAGTGCAATACTCCGTACTTATGCTCCGCGGTCGGATGGATGAGTCGCTCACTTTCCGGGATAATTCTGTATTGCTTCATGAAAGTACGATAATTCGAATAATAATAATACGAATTAAGCACTCACCATTGATGTAGTGTTTCAGGAATAAACAATTCGCCCCATACAAAAAAAAAATAGTACCGAACCCGGGAGCGATCCCGCACCCTCACGAACCGTAGACATGAACGCTACCAACTGGGCCACCGTAGCATTGTAGTAATAAGTGCAATACTCTGTACTTATGCTCCGCGGCCGGATGGATGATTCGCTCACTTTCCGGGATAATTCTTTATTGTTTGATGAAAGTACGATATTTCATATTATAATAATACGAATTAAGCACTCAGCATTGCCGTAATGTTTCACGAATAAACAATCCGGCCCATAAAAAAAAGAAGTACCGAACCCGGGAAGCGATCGCGCACCCTCACGAACCGTAGACATTGACGCTGCCAACGGGACCATCTTATCGCTTGTGTTGTAAGTGCACTATTTTATAGTTACGATTCGCAGCTGCATGGATGATTGAATCACGTTTAAGGATAATGCACACAACAAAAATTGATAAAAAAGAATAAACGTTGCTGGATAAAAAAGGGCGCTCCTTTAATTGTGTCATCGGCGTGTAAGACCCTAGGGAGGCGGTAAGTTTTACACGCGTCTGGCTGCACTGCTGCGGGCTGCCCCCATTGGTAGTTCTCGAGTAGAGGCGCTGACGTCGGTTTTTATTCTCGCTTTCGCTTTCTCTCATGGGCTTAAACGTTGGTAGAATAATGGCGACCTGCTCACTCTTGCAGATGTTATGCTTGCGACATAGTCGTGCCCGCCTTCTTTTTATAGGTATTATAATATACAGGATATCCCACGACGGAATGTCATCCGTGAAATGGGTGTGGGTGAAATTCTGAGTCGATTGCTTTAAACATGTATGGTTCGCTTATCAATCCCTCAATTATTATTCATTTTTAAAGGCAGCCAATCAGGAGCGCCCGTTGAGCGATACACATGCGGTAGTGAGCACGCTGAACGTGCTTTCGTCGTATGGTTCGACGGAGAAGAACTGCTTTTTTTTTAAGCGGTCCTACATAACAGCTGGTCGCTCGTCACGCCGCCAGGCGGCAGTTTGGGCCGCGGAATACTTGTCTTCAAGCCGCCCATAAGAACTGTCCTATATACATCTGACTTCGTTGGTGCCGGTACCGCAATGAGATTTCTGTGATTTGTTGTTCATAACCTCACATACTCGGCGAAACGTAACAACGCTATGTTAAAGATGAACGCTTGAACCGCTTATCGGACGTAATTGTTAAGGGCCCCTTGCTGAAAAGAATATATGTACATGGGAGTAAATAAATTTTATTGAAGATAAGAGTTATTTCAAATAGTACGGGACCCAGTATACGCGACAATATATAATATGCACAGTTTTATTCGCGCTTGTAAAAGCAAAGGGGTTGGCCATGATGCACTACTCTCATGCATCTAAGTCTGCATCCTTTCGTCCGCAATTTTAAATTAATTCTCTCACCTGCAGGAGACGCTACTAATTATGTGACACTATTTTTGGCGCGGAGGCACGAGTTCCACGATTAGACGGTTTCTGATACTGTGTACGGAAAAGTATTGCGGGTGTGTAAGCCTGTAAACTTTGTTCGTTGGCATTATATCATTACGCTGGTAATTGTGATGTCATGATATGTAATAATGGTGTCACGGTATTATATATGTATATTAGCGGGAAGGTTTTTCATAACACAACTAGTACGGCGAGTGGCAGAGTAGAACCTTAAAATCTCTGGACAGTTCGCATAAAGAAAATACAGAGTTGTGCCAACCCGTTCAGGCAGTAGTAACATTGAAAGCCGTTAAGAGGGCGTTACGGTTTCATCTCGCACTCGCTCTGTGAGATCCAGTCTCATCCGTCATTTGGTGTGGTGTTTTGTAAAGTTTTTATTCAGCGCAAATATGTGACGGTAAGTTGATTTACTAGTGAAAAAAGCAATGAAAATCATCGTTTATTCGTCATCGATGAATGTTGCAACGTTTTGCGCATATTTCAAGAGTTTGCGATGTCGTTGTTCCATCGCTCAAAAATACATCGACGGGTCAGGCCCTAGTGACTAACCTACATCGTGGTATCGTGTTACGTGTGCGCTACGCGAAAGTGGGAAAAAAAATATACGCTTATTTCCAGCGACAAGCTGAATGCACTCGTGATTCCGCGTTCACGCGAGGATCCCCGCCGATAAGAAATCCTGATAACGAGCATCGAGCAAAACAGCGGAGTGAAAACGTTTCGTTTTCCCGGCTCTGTGATAGACCGATTTCTCAGATTTCGGTGATACTCGAACGTTGGACTGTCGTGTGTTCACGAGGTTTTTCTTCATCTTTTTCCACGTTGCAGGTAAACAATATCCGGTATAATTGCGGTGTACGCAGAATATGGGCCTAAAAGCTGCTGTCCAAGCTCTCAAGTGAGTCAACAATGCGTCACAATTTTCGAATTCCTGCTGTACTTCCACCTGCGGCAAGGTGGCTTCATCTTTGTGTATTTTGTTCTCCATTTTTGTAGGAAAGCCGAGCCACTGAAAGACAAGGTGCAACGTTGCAAGGATTTATTGAACGACAATGACGCCTGGATATGTCAGCAACAGTTGCAAAAAATTTATCAGCAAGTGCTCATACTGGACCTGGAATATGCTCTTGACAAAAAAGTGGAACAGGAACTTTGGAATCTTGGATTTAAGAATTACATAGCTACTCTTCAGAGTCAGGCCAAGGATCGTAAAAATCCTAAGAGGGGAGAGTCACAGGCTATGCTGGGATGGTGCCTCGAGGCTGCCAGTGGTTTTTATCTTACGTTACTCCAGGAAATATGCACAGCTTTCGATTTGGATTTGCCCTTTCGCAGGTCAGGTTTTTTCCTTCTGTTATGAAATTGTGCATGTATTAAGTATTAGGATAGTGGTATGTCAAAGGTTACACGGTACAAGCTTTTTCTATAGCTGAGCCGTAGGGACAATTGAAGACCGATTTACCTAGGACATTCCAATAGCCAAAATAAGCCGGTTATAATCTTACAAGATTTTCAATCTCGCTGAATAACGGTATTGACATTTATATCATTGTTAAACACAAATGTGAAACATTTTGGTTTTACATCCTTGAAATGATTAAAACATAGATTGCATATTGAAAAAACCTCAGGGGCTATTGTCACATTACCTGAGAGTCTATTAAGACATACAACCAATTGTAACATGGAAAAATCTTGAACGACATTTTTTATGTTGTTTGCTTTTAGGAAGAACTATATCTATGGTTGTTCAACCCCTTGGAAAGCTGTTGAGAAATTATCAGCACCCCACAAATCATCGTGTTTCTACGCGTGTCAGTATTGTCTCGTGCATTTGGGGGATATAGCCCGATATCGAAATCAGAACAAGCAAGCCGAACTGTTTTATCGCCACGCGGTGTCACTGTCTCCATCCAGCGGGCAACCCTATAACCAACTGGCCCTTCTCGAGGCTTCGCGTGGTGATAAACTTGGCACCGTTTTCCATTATGTACGCTCGGTCGCCGTTAAACATCCGTTCCCGGTAGCAACTGCCAATTTAGCGAAAACATTGTCATCCGCGCTTAACGACAATTCCTTCAGCATCGAGGGTAAAACTAAACTGAACTCGCAAGAATACGTTACCGTGTTCCTCAAGCTTCATGGTATCCTTCATAATCTCGGTGATCTGACGGTCGCGTCGAGTCACGTGAAATTATTGACGGAGACATTGACGGCGCTCGTAGCTACAGAGAGTTTTAGTTCGTGGAGGCTCGTACAACTTTTGGTGATCAATCTTTACGCGCTTCATCACACTGCCGGACCCGGACAGAGCGCCGACAGCACCGAGCTTTTGAGAAACGAACAACTCAGCCATGACGAGACCATCGCCAGAGATTGCATTTTGGATCTTATAGCTGGGAGCCTGTCGGCTCTGCTGCTGCCCGTTTACACTATTAAAAACGCGATCATCGATTATTTTGCTTTGCCAACAAGTGAGTCGTTTACCCACATTCACGGGGCTAAATTAATCAAATTAAAATGAACCGGAAACGTGGAAGTGAAAGTGTGGTATGATTGCCCTATTCGAATCTGCACTTTGAAGGATTCCTTCCATCGACACGAATAAAAAATGGTTGTTTTTTTTTTAAATTTTTGGCCTTGGTCATTTCTCTTAATCACAATTCATGCGAAATTTGAGTGTTTTTATTTGTCCTTGAATGATTGTATGGGGATCAATAGGAGGGATGATTCTAAAAATTCTAGACAAATTTTTCAACACGTTATATACATTTTTTAAAAACGGCTTTTTGTAGACTTTTTATGCGCGGGCACCATTAAGTAGTAAGTCACGAAAGTAAATTTTGCAATTTGTCTTGTCAAAACTTATAGTATTATATAACAAGGCTATATCCGCGAACACTCAAGCTCTCTTATTATCAGGGTGCAATAAACTACGAAATTATCATGTAAATTGACTCGTTGCTTTTTTCAGTAAAACTGTGCCTTGATTGGATGCGCCTGCAGCCTACAGTACTCGAGGAACCGGCGTTCGTATCAAGACTTCAAATCTGGCCGAGTCTGTGCGTATTGTTGAACGGCTTGCAGGCATGTGTCGTTGACTTTGAACACGATCAGTGTAAGTTCATGACCATGACTCTTTACTCCCGAAAAAAATACAAATTACTCGCTTCGTCGCCTACTAGCATATAAGATGAAACTGTTGAAACATTGTTCATTTCCGCAGATATTAAGGTACCACTGCCGGAAGATCGCGACCTTCAAGGGTTTTTGCCACTCGCGAAAAGCTTCGAGTCGTTGCGTTTCGCGAATACTGACCTCGAGGGTAACACCACGGGCTTGAATAAACTTCGAGCCGTAAGGATTCTGAGCGCCGGTCATCAGTTGGCTCAGTACCAAATAGTCGGTACGAACTTCATTAGTGTCGTTATCGACGAAAAGAACGAGCGTAAATTCACATGCATGAGCGACGTGTCCGGCCCGAGCAACGAACTTATGAAGGAACTCGAAGAATTGAGCTTGAACAAGGAGAGACAGCCGGCATTGACGAATAGCCCTGTACCTTCGGAATCTGCGAGCAGTAAAGCATCCTCTGAGACTGACATACCAGAACATTCACGTGAGTAAAATCCTGTATTGTATTTTGATATTTTGCGATGTGAGGTTCGTACTATTTAAGATTTCTACAAAATGGCTCCAGCCATCCTAAACGATTTATTATAGAAAAGTGCAATTGCAGTTGTAGTAGATAAAATCGCAGTTAACCAGTTCTATCTCTTCTGAGTTCCGTTTTTATTTATTTTTCAATTAAAAAAACAGCCTTTTACATAATATTTTCTATGAGCTGAATACTCGGAACTCTCATGACTACTCACTGGATATTCACTATTTTCTTCTAGTTAACTACTTAGAACCAATCATTTGATTGATTAAACGTAAAAATTATTTAGATTTTGTAAATCAAATGTGATGATTTTGTAAAACGCTTTATGATAACATTTATTTACAGTGGAGAAACGCGTAGGCATACTGAAGCCGCAGGGATCTCTGGAACGGAATCGTGACTCTAATACTGGGAATACAGACGCCAGTAGCACCGAATTGAATTCTCTATCGTGCGTTCGAAAGCCGCGACAAAACATTGCGATGCAGGCGATAATGAGACGCGCCGAGACAGAACAAAAGCAGGTTACATTTAAGAACGTATCGCCGATGATAATCGAAGAGTTGGATGGAGGAAAAGCACAAGCAACACCGGTATCGCCGATCAAGAGTCTAGGATCGAAAAGTATACAAAATCATGGTCAAGCGGTTGTGCAAAATGGCGCTTCGTCACAGCAAAATCTAGGCAATGGTCAGAAGATGGCTGCACCAGTTTCTAACGTTTCAACATCCGTCCAAAATCATCCACCACCGACAGTCTCGATGCCGCCTACCCAAATCCAAGCCCCAATGAAACTTCAGTTGAGCAACGCCCAAGCACCGCAACCCTCGTTGCATCAATTCTCAAGCGTGGATCAAGTAACGACACCGACTCAAAGGTCCCAGTTCAGCCACCAACCGCAGAACCTCGGACCGAATTGCACCTATCACAATCAAACTTTCAACGTTCAGAATCCTCAATTCAGCAAGAGTTTCATGACGAGTCATGTCGTGGCTAATATGCCGCATCAGTATCAGGTATCTGGACAGTACAACGGTGGCGGGGTCGCGCTGCCCCAGTGCGCGAATATTCAGCAAGGCGTTCACCAACAAAGATCGACGGAGTATCAGAGAATGGCACAGCAACAATCACAGATGATGCCCCCGGGCTTGTCAGGGGTCGCCCAACCGTCCGCGGGGGCGACAATGTCTCAAGCTCTTGGATTGCAGCAGCAACAGCAACAGCAGCAACAACAACCATCTCACAATCAACAACAAAGCTTACAGAACGCTACAGCGTTGCAACAAAACGTGGGTATGAAACAGCAGTCGCAACAACAACAGGGGAACGGCATGGGGATCCACCGACAAAACGTTGTGCCAAATAATATGAGAACAAATCAGATAAACATCCAGAATCAGATGAGTGTCGCCGGTATGGTGGGTGGTGTACAAGGAATGGGCGGAGTTTTGTCGAATTATCAAAAGAATCTCCAACAAAGTCCTGCACTGCAAAACATCGCCAATCCACCGATCAGCCCAACCAGAATGTCCGGACTCCAATTGAACTTCAATCCAAATTTCAGCCAGAATGTGTACAACCAAATTGGTCAAAAGCAAATATCGCCGTCCGCATACGGAAAGGCCACGAATCAATTCGTGTTCCCGAGTCAATCGGTTATCGGCAAGGCCCAACATCCTTTGAACAATTATCCCGTTTTTCACAATTACGACACATCAGACTTTAACCTATGGAAGCAGGATACGCAGCAACCTCCTCAGCCCCCTGCCGCATGGTGGGGCTCGTCTGGCAGCACACCGTCGATGCAACCCAAGGAGACCACTGCAAGCGATGCATTTCAGAATTGGGCTAATTCGCCGGGTAGCAGCATGATTGGTCGCACACCACTTACACCTGGAAACAATTATCATCAAAATCCCCTGATGAACAAGCAGTACAACCCAAGAAATAGCTTTGAAGAAACTAGACAGTTTGAGGTTAGTGACTTTGTTCGGTTTTTTGAAATTCTCTATTCGTCATCTTTAGCGAATGTCTTGTACTTTGGTAGGTCCATTCTGTCAGGGCCCGACAGGTTTCAGGATTTCCAGAATCATTTTTACGAATTATATTTCTTTTACTTTTACAAATGGCTGCTTTATATGAGAATGTCTTCCAGATTTTAGGAAATCCAATAGACTAAGGAAAATGCTGAACTATTGATGGGAATAATTTTCTATCAGTAAAATCTACTTGCATACACATTATTCCGTGAATAATTTTTTTTTTCAGATGGAGCAGAACCAAGCGCAATCGACGAACACAGCCAATACGTATTCGTTGTTCAGTGGCAACACATGGGGATCGGGAGTTCAATCGTCGAATTTGTCAAACCAAGATCAACCAAAGGCCCGACCGAGTCAACAATCATTATGGTCAGGTCCGGGGCCATCTCCGCTCGAGCGTCTTCTCGAGCAGCAGAAATCCCTACGCGAAGGTGGTACCTGAACGGAATTGACCCGGATGTTGATGAGACACTGGGATTTAATGATTCTATATACTAAAAAGAAGGAAAAAAGCATTCGGGCCATACACGACACTTAGGCACGAAAGATAAAAGGCGCCCATTCTTCCCATCTGATCCGAGAGAAGTGACTCGAAACGAGAATATTATAAAAGAAAATCTACATGAACGATCGCGTTAAATTCTTTGGAGGGAAGAAAAATGATAAACACACATTCACTTACACATAAAGATATAACACATGTTAAAAGTTTGTAGCGCGAGTTGGGCCAAGGTCGAGCGTTGAAGTCGTTACGCGCGAATACGAAAATCTTTTTATTTTCAATGATTTTCTATTTGGACATACGTTCGCACCTCGTGTAACGACTACTGACGTTGATATCGCGTCGAATAATGATTGAAGACGAGTATGAAAACTCGAGTGGGCGTCGTATCGCTTTTTCGTGATCCTTCGCACGAAGAAAATAATTCATTAAGAGTAAGAGGGAATAGGAACGAGTCGGGTAAAGAGAGTGAAGGATGCGGAGTAGAAAGGAGAAAAAAGACGGGCGAGAGGGAAGATTTAGAGCAAGGGGGGGAAAGATAGAAAGACAAGGTTGAAAAACAAATCGTAGAACTGACGGTAATATTAACGGACGCTATTAATTGCATAGAAGCGTCATAGAGCGTTTGTAATAGCAATATCGTTAGAGTATGTGCTAGAACATTTCCTGTTCTTACGTATATACGCATAATCGATCGAGAGTGCGCGACTCGAGAAAAGTCGACTCGAAGATGACTTTCGAGAAATAGAATTTTAAGAAGCCGCGGGACCGACGATTCAAAGAATATAACGTTACATTCAACGTCCGCGTATTCTTCAGGATCAAGCACACCTAAAAATGATATACCAATAGCGGATTTGAATGAGAAGTGACACAAGAAATGGACCGTGCACGGTAGAAGTCGGAAATACATCGCGCTAGATGAAACGTAGGTAAACAAAAAAGAAACGACATTACTGTAGTGTGTTCAATCATTCTGAGAGCATCCAGCCCAGATCCGGCGTTACCACCAAGTGCTATGATTAAAATAAAAAGTGAATAAATCGGGTTTCAAACGTTTCTCTGGGGATATGCTTGAGCACGTCATCAGTTGATGCGCGATGATACCTTTTTCTCCCCCATCAGTAAATAAAAACCGAATCTTTCTACCATACCCTCTCCTATCAAATGAAAAATAAAATATGAAGCTTACAAAACCAACGGAGTAAACGAAGAAAGTTATTCGTAACTTCTAATAAACAAAGATTCAAATGTACGCATGAAATATGAGGACCCGAGTACGGTAGCTAGATTTTATAACATATAACAAAGCATGATGCGGCTGGAGACTGACCCTATAATATTATCACTAACGAAGGAATATAAAATAATAAAATTTTCGATCACGAGGAATACGAAGTATACACACATTTCCGGTAGCTGTCGGACAAGTTGATATAAAATAATTGCAGCGATTATAAATGATTATGTTAATCGTAGTGTACTTATATGCGTATGTGTACATATATATATATATATATATATATATATATATGTGTGTGTGTGTGTATACATACACACATCGAGTACACTGAATTACCTGAAAAATAAATTTTGTTGAAGATGTGCATTAAGGAGTCGTTTAATTTCAGGCAATCTTTAATTTATTTAACGTGCGATAAAATATCCGAGTGACGAACAAGTCTTTACTGACATAAATGGTGGAACAGCGTAAAAAATTTGGCACATTTGAACCCCATTAAACGTATAATGGAAGAAGGAAATATTTAGTTATGTTCGTCGAGGTGAGCGTAACTGTTCGATCTGGTGATAGACGGAAGACTGTTGGCTCTGAGCGATGGGATTCTTTGATTAAAACAAGTAGGGCGTACTCCTGGAACTCGGTGGAAAGATGGGTTGAAATTCGTTCCATTTTGACTATGTTTTCCCTGATGGAAGCGATTCTTCGGGTATTTTTTCTTTTGTAGGTTTCCGAGATCTGATGGCTCGGTCTCTTCGCAATCGGGCTTTTTGCCAATACGCAACGTGCAAGTCAGCTGCTTCGTATGGCTCATCATTCTTAGCATTTCTGAACGTTTAACGAAGAGGCATTTTGTACGGAGTACATCCGCTGGAGTACGAGAAGAACAAACCTGAAAGAAAAAAAAAAATCTTTTTTCACGGTTTTTTTTATTATGTAAGAAAATGTTTCTACCCGATGAATACGCTAAATTTACCTCATTGATATACGTTGCCGATTCGTGTCGTGAACAGCAACTCAATTCCATCTCATAACTGAAATGCTTGGCGAAATGGCCGTTGTTAACCATGAGTAGGAAACCCGTAAAATTGAGGAATATGTCGGTCGACAGTTTCAAGAAAAACGTTCCCATGTTACTAACGTTGAAGGCGCGATCGAAAGTCATCTGCTCAGTGCACTCGATTATCCGCGAGTGTTCAAAAACAGATTCGTCATTTGTGAGCTGTCGATAGTTTTCTTTCATTAGTCGTAGGAAAATTGTATATTCCGGGTTAAGGATGTATTAGCGGTTCAATAACATTTAACTAGATGAAATTTGCATGTTCCAATGCATCGATTATTTTTCTTGACTATAAAAATGATTTTATTCGCGTTTCGGTTAGACAAATTTTGGCAGCATCTTTGGATTATTAGAAAAAGCATAGTGGAGAAATGGGGTAGGCTATCCTTGATTCGTTAGGTGCGTAATGGATGTACAAAGAAACATTTTTGGAAAAGTTTCACAATGATACACAACTTCATTTAAAAGTAATTAATTCTATTCAACCCCTTACAATTTATTGCAAACGTTCTAACTACAGTGTACAGCAAACCTTCAGACATTTGACAGCTGCCAAAATTGCGAATCATGATGCATATAATATTCACATTCTAAGGTCTGATTCTGACGAAAATATTGATCAACATAGGGTAATCAATTCCGGTATAATGAAAATCTTTTCAACAAGAAGTACAAGCATTGCTCTACATAGTATTGAAATCACGTCTGATTGTTTTTATACTAGGAACAAACCCAAACAAATTTCAAATTTCTGTTACCTTTGTCTGGGATTATGTTTCCCATACATTCGCTACTTTAAGTGAATTTCCCTTGAAAGTTTTGACTTTTCAGCCTTACTTTCTTTGTTGAGTCCAGAACAAGATATCATTACAATGTAATACAGTGCTCCCTTTGAAAAGAGTGTGAGAATGATGCTTTTATTTTAAACTCACATATAATTTCTAAAGTTTGCTTCAGTCTAGTCATAGACATCACCATTTAGCAGCAAGTAACAAGGATGAAAAGAATTAATGTTTGTGGGTTGTACAAAAAACACGAGAGTACGGAGTGAACTTACGTCCGATTGGAATCATCTAATCTAAATCTCTGTGCACATTAACAGTCATTAATTATGCCAAGGAGATTGTTGCATTTAGGAAGAATGTATTTCTCTTACCAAATTGATACAACTGTCTATTAATATATTTATTTTCCTCGTATTACCTTTGAAAATTCCTTCGTATGGCATTCCTCTAGGTGCTTCAGTAATGGTTTATAGAAAAGTTGAGTTGCGCAATTTCCGATTTTGCAATAAAAAGACCCAGAGATATTTGCGTTCATTGGTTTTTTCTGGATAGCTCGGACTGCCGCTGCACCTATCTCTTCATCGGTCTGAGCACTTACTGATCTTGTTTCCGGTATGAAGAGTTTGTTGATCTCATCTTCTGGATGTATCAGCGAAAGCTTTTTGGAGGATTCGAAAACAAAAGAAAAATAATGTTAGATTACTTTTAATACTATAATGATTGACTATGTTTTTTTACCTTAATTTCATCAAGTTTCGAGCACAGATCTTCGGCTAAGCGATTCCTTGAAGGAGACCAAGTCTGTGTACAAGTGGGACAACGTTCCAACTGTGGTTTGCACGTTTGGCACACATGATGGCCTTGGATGCATTGATAAATCCATTGCTTTGGACGTTCCATGCATATGGGACACTGGAGTAAATCCTCAAGGTCCTCGCACCACTGAAAAATTTTTCTCTGTTGGAAGAACTTGCCTTTCTTATTTTCGCAAGACTTTTTATACTTGCTTTGTTTCGGATTTGGTCGACCATTTTCCTCGATCTCGAATTCCCTGCTATCAAATTTCTATGCACCAACGACGTATATACGTCGATGCTATGCATCAAACAAAGTCTGTTTTATTCAATTGCGCAAATTGACACAGGAAATAGGATAACAAGTATCGTGCCAGATTTAAATTCGCCGATAAGGCGTAGTTGTTTTGAAAAGAAATATGGACGGAACACGATATGAAAAGTGCCCTTTTGAATACAATGTCTGAATACATAAGCAGAATAGCGCGAATTATTCGATCTTATTATTCTAGCAATTTCGTAACGCTTTGAAGGAATTAATCGAATTCGATATCTTTATCTTATAACGAAATAGACAAAATTGACGCTACTTTCGATAATGGGCTTACCGGTACTTTTTGCGTTGTGCCGAACAATGAATAACAAAATGTCGAACTTTCCGGCCGCTGTCGGTTTTCACATGGAAACTCGGCGTGGTTCACGACGATTCCGCAGGGCCTTAGCAACTTCCGATATCATTGGATGGTTTATTATGGGGCGGGCCAACAGGCGAGAAGATCAGACTCCATCCACACAAGGGGATTCACGCCTTTCGTTGAGTTAACATGACAAACGTGCGTAGCTACCTTCAGTCAGCAATCACTTCGATTTTGTTTGGGTTTCTGGAATATTGTTTGAAATTTTATCGTTTATAATCATTATTATGTCGCAGGTTTTCGCAAAATTGTACTGTCGATGTTGAATTTAGAGAAACTGTCGACTATAAATGTAGAGTTGAAATGAAAATCATCTAGATACTTTTACTGCATCGTCGAAGTTCCATCTGACACGGTTGATTTCCATTGGCAGTCGCTCAGGCGTAACGGAAGATTCTCATTGGTCGGTGCAGTCAGGCGGAACAAGAAACATTGAGATATAAGTGCCTGGGAGAATCATGGAGCATCATTCAGCGACTCAACTCGCAAGCATAAGCATCATGGAGTCTTTCGCAAAGTTGATGTCTTCTATTGGAGCGTCTCATACCGGGATCGACTTTATAGCTAGTTTGCCGGTGGAGATAGCTGAACTGATACTGCTGAAGCTAGATGCTAGGTCTATACTGAATGTTGCTCTCGTATCAACAAGGTGGATGGCAGTATGCAGAGGCTCACTACGTATCCGGAAAACTGCAAGGCGCTATATAAGAAAGGAGATAGCGAAGCCGAAATCTCATCGGACGACTGGAACTACGAGGAAGTTGACATCCTCGACATTTCGGTTGCCGGTGATGGTCGAAGTCGTGCCGCATCCGGTTAAAATTTCGGCCAGTTTCCACTTTCAAAACAATCAGTTTGGAATTTCGGACGGGCTGAAGGCGAAAGGGAATTGTAAGAATCCTGTCCGATCGCCTAACCCTACTAATATGTCGACAAGAGTCTCCATGAGACTGCGATAAATGTATTTATTTGAGCGTTGGGTTAGTACTAGAGTTGTAGTTAGCACTAGGTAGGTCATAGTTAGGGTAAGTAGTATAAGTATTGCTAAGTTTGAATTGTGTGACCCCTTGCTGCGCAGCAAAAATACCTTTACGTCTTAGTTGAATATGATATCGGTTAGAGATATTGACGCTTCCAGTTAAATGGAAAAATATAAATTTACATACTATCCATATCAATAATAATTGAAGTAAACATAAGCTACCGTTAACATAAAGAGTACTTTAGAATAAAGCTTAAATTAAAAAAGCTAATATTTTGTATACATTCGTTAATTTTCCGACATTTGTTTCAACTTTGTTGCCAATTTCCGATGAGTAATACAAGCTATCGCTTCCCTAGGTTGTTTTCCGGGATACCTGTGTTTCTATTGGGTGTACTTCGACTAACTCAGTCTAAATAAACTGACTCGACGTTACGTTAGCCTAAACATACCTTGTCGAAGGTGGCGTGTCGTATGCCTAGCCTGAAATATCCCTAGTATCGCCAATATGGTGGCAATCCACCAGTTATATTTCCGTCACATTCGGACACGTATTACGTAGTCTTATCTAACTACTTTCGCAATATAAGGAGAAAAAACCGTTAAGAAATATCATAACAAAGAATATCGTCAATAAATCAAATAGTATAAAACAGAATACGCATAACGTCCACAGCGCTGATAAAGCCGTATATCTTAACCCAAACAAAAGATATATTTGCGATAATCGGTTATTTAACGGTGCACACCCACATTTTGATGGTAAAGCGCAGATGCAGTGACATTGCAGTAACGCGTCACAAACTGTGTGCGTTGTTTTCGTAATGTGTCAGTTTACGCATTCGTCACATCAATAACCTACGTAATCGAGAATAAGAAATAAGCGTCGATGTCCGGACCGGATCTTCCCGAGATACCTGCGCCTTTGAAAGGCATACAGCACTATTTAAAAATCGCGACGGAACATGATCAACGCGATCCGGTTGTCAGTTACTGGGGTGCGCATATGAACATTTTTAACCAATGATTGAGTCAGCCTAACGATACGATCGTTCGTGAACTTCACCTTTCACCATTTCATTTCGCAACATCTATATTCTTTTTAGCACGCCTGTACGCGCTCCAAACTGGCCTCAAGATTTCAACAAAAACCTCAGCCGAAAATAATTTTCTTCTAAAGTTGATGGACTGGCTGGAAGGGAGAAAGAAGTCATTGATCGACAATGAGGCGATAACGAACGAGGTGGCTGCTCAGGCGCATCTTGAAAATTGGGCTCTCAAGCTCTTCTTATATGCCGACAAGAACGACAGAGAAGGAAATTTCAACAAAAGTGTCATACAGAGTTTCTATACCGCCGGACTTCTATACGATGTCTTGACCACCTTTGGAGATCTGACCGAGGAGGCAGCGCAGAATAGAAAGTACTCTAAATGGAAGGCGGCATATATTCACAATTGTATCAAAAATGGAGAGATTCCGCAGCCAGGACCTATGAAGACGGACAAAGAAGACGACAATACCTCCAACTTGGACGCAGACCCTGGACCAAGTAGGTTCTCCTGAATATTCATTTTGAGTCGACCATTGTCTTCCATATTCATAATTTCCCAAACCGGACGTTCTATGTATCACTTTAAATTGTCGTTGCAATTTGACTTCCTTTTCTCATTATCCATCCATCTTATTCGTAGACCAGAATTTGTTGAGTTTTTATTCAGAGACTGCTATGTGGTATTTGCAAAAAGTGTATTTTGTGTAGATGAGGACTTGTTGCTGGATGACGTAGCCGAAGGGAAACATGCCGGCGATGAGGGAGGTGAAGAGTTCACCCAACTCCTAATAGATATTTTTTTAGGCTACAACGAATTACTCTTTATCTTTCTGTTAACAATTACCCTTTACGTTTCTCTGTATGCGATTGGGGTCTTCTTTTATGACTTATTTCTATTGCATTCAGCTCACACTTGACACTTTTCTACTTTCGGTTCTTAAATACTGCAGGGTATTGTCTGCAGTCATGTGTTTTTAGCCTAAAGTAGCATCGGTTTGAACGAACAGGGGAACCTTTCTATCAGCTCGATTTGTTCAAGCTTGTTTTCTGTTATCGTTCGGAACTAAGTAAAACTATATTTTTTTGAAGGTGCAATATACAAGCCAGATCAAACGTGCTTTGCACTGGTTTATAATTTCAAGGCTATATATTCTAAGGTACTTAAAATGTAATTTCATAGAAGACAATGAAGCTGATCCAACGGAGGAGGTAGAGGGAGAGTCCACTGCGCCTGACCAAGGTATCCGATCATGAATCGCTAATTTTCTCCTACAATTGAGAAAGTTGGTAAAATCGTCCTTATTTCTGTTATCGATAGGCGATGAGGAACAAACGGAACCTGGCATAGATTCCGGTAATAATTTGCAACAAAGTTGCCAGGGTGTAAATCAAATTAATTAGTTTTAACGATGATATAATTATCCAGTAGAAGAAAATCAGTCGGAGGAACCACCGGCTGAGCCGAACAGCGAGGGCGCTAACCCCGAAGAAGGTATTGGATCGAAAATTTAGAAATCAAAAAAGAAAAGTCTAACGTCATTAACTTTAAAAATACCGTTTTATTGTTATTAGCCGAGGCAGGTCCAGCAGAGCCTGGTATAGACCCAGGTAATAAAGAATCAAATCCCATACTAAATTCCTCACATTTCTTTCTATGCCAGCTTCTCTCGAGGAGGACATAGAAGGTACAGAACCACTGTGCTATCTAATGTCTCTTTCTTTACAGCTATTTAGTTGTTCAAGGGTCTGGAGTTTATCGCTTCAATTAATCAGCACTATCATTCGTCACAATCATCGCACATTATTGTCGATTCTGACGATTAAGAATGGGATGACCGGATTTTTTGTGAATTCGAATGATTTCTCGATCATTTGTGTTTCTAAAAAGTAACTGACTATGCGCGCAACAATAAATCGCTTGAACAGAACGGAAGCAGAGACGTGCACGTCCTTAATTATCATATTCATTCGTTTTCCTACCAGTGTCTTTATTTAGATCACATCGATAGCAATATTTTTCGTTTTCTCGTGACGTTTTTCTCAAAATGCTTAAACCCATTGCAGATCAATAATGTTACTGTTCAATGTTCAACAAATGCATTGTCCGCATAATATTTCTATCATGCAGCGGTTTTTCTCATTTAATCCACTTGTATACGTTGATCGTTAATAATCAGTTGTTGCACGATTATCTGTATTACAGCGCCTAGTCAACCGACCCCACCACCGAGTAACAACGATCCCTACGGATTTCCATCAGTTCCAGGCGGCACAGCTCCTCAGGCAGGAGGCAATACGTCTTATCCAACGCTTCCTACTCCTGTAAATCAGAATCCTTACAATCCTGCGCCTACGCCGACCAGCCCGGGTGTTCCAACGAGTTTTACACCGACTCCGAACCTCACTGGTAAATACTAGAAGTAAAATGTACTCGTTGAATCGAATATATAAAAAAATGGTGATTGTATGGTCAAATAATGCAATTGGAATCTGTATCATCGGGAAGTAACGAACATTCGTTTGCACTTCCTTTTTCTTCATTTTTTTTCATAATTGAAACAACGTAAGTTTTAAACTTGTGTTTGTTGATTTCAACGATAGAAACTTCAATATGTTGCAAAAACAATTATAATTGTATCGAAGTATGAGACATACTATCTGCTCATACTGCGAAAAGTCGAATTATCACTATTAATAGTACATCACTGGTTGATCGTTGATTTTTCAATGTTTTCGCAATTAGGAGGTGTAACCCTGGATCCCGAACAGACAATCAAGGCCTCAAAGTACATAAAGTGGGCCGGAAGCGCCTTGAACTATGACGACGTGCCAACGGCGATCGGGAATCTGCAAAAAGCCCTCCATCTCCTAACAACCGGCGTAGATTCCTAAACACCAGATCGAACAAACAATATTATTAGCTACTTTACTTCGTTTTGGCAATAGCACGACGAAGGCAACTGCTTTTACGAAGTCTAACGCGTTTTATTCTCACTACAGCGTTACGAGAGTCCTAACAAACGAGCTAGATAATTGTACGAGAAAAAAAAGAAGAAAACGATAGGGAAACCATATTCAGCAAATGTGATCGCTATGAGATTTCGTGGCATTTATAAATTCTTGGTGATTTTGACACGTTGAATTAACAGGCTCGTATCGGTTTGTAAAATACTCTTTTATATCGCACAGCCTTACAAGTCAATTCCGTACGTCGGATAATGCTGCTAACAGCCGATTAAATTTCTACAACACAGACGCTTTGTAAATAATAATATATTGTTATTGCCAGGATTGTGTTTAAGCTTCAGTAAAAGTTGACGAATCACAATATATTCTCGTTTATTAAATTTTGTTTACTCTCGTCGGCGATATATTCGCGCCGTTTAATCCCGTAAAATAAAGCATAAATCTATATTGCGTGTTGAATTCACTAGTCACTCGTTTCTCCTGTTTTCTCCGTTTTGTTGCTTATGTAAAAGGAAAACCATGCAACGCAGTAATCGTGACACTTTTATTTTATACATGGGGCGCGTGATCTCGTTTTACAAATGTCCTAGCAACATTTACAACAATACTCCGATCGTGAAAACGTGCGAGATTCTTCCTCGTGGATAAGAATCGGAATTCCGTTCTGCGTTTAAAGTGTTAACTCGTGGATAATACCAAATAACTCAAGCATTCTCTCTTCGTGCATCGAACTTTTTCGATGTCTAGCAATAGTTTTCATTTAAAAACAAAAAAAGCACGATTCTATGCCCGACAATCGATCTTCAATTAATTACTTATTATCTGCTCATACTGCGACTTTTTCCAAGCTTTTTTTTTATTTTTCCGACGTTTGTGGAGTAGAATAGATTTTCTTGGCTCGAAGAAGCAACTGATTATCCAGTGACACGTGGATTAGTTTTTAGCAAGAAAAAAAAGAAAACCAAATTGTCAGTAGGATGTTACCTGGCGAATGAAAAGTCAGCGCAACCGTTTTTCGGAATCCTTCATATGAGCTACGTGTTTCTTGTCTGTCTAGACGTATATACGCTCATGCATATTTTCTTCTTTATATTTACAAGTGCGATAGTCGATTTAATATTAATTACAGCTACGTCGAAAAATGAACACTCCTCGCATGGGCTATTTCGTAGTGTTTTTTTTTTCTTCATCCAGTAAAGGGGATTGCTTGGTCTCTGGGTATATTTGAAAAGTTCTGAGGATACTGTACACGAAGGATTCGCTAAAATTACGTTTGCGCCTGTATATATACGATGCGAGTTTTCTTTCGTTTGAACATATTTATATATATATTTTTTTTTATTGCAATTCAATCCCTCAGAGCAGTGTGCGCGCGCATGATAATATTTATAATTCGTAACCTATGGCATTATACATATATACGCACGTACCGTTAAAAATCGATTGTACTTATCGATTAGGATAACGGAATTGTCATTTGAACGGCAGTTACGTATACTTTTCGTGCTCCTTTTTAAGCTTGTACAAATCCAATGGCCCGCTGTATAATATGTGTGTCGTGTGCGTGTATATTACACATTTCGTGTGGATAGAAGCCGCTTGCCAAAAGGGCAGCCAATTAATATTAACTTGTACAATTTCATCCAAATTTACCGTAGGATAAATTTAGAATATAGCCACAGGTCAACAGCTGGTCGGGCTGGTCTGCGTTTCACGCTATAGTCCAAACTCCGAAATTCTCATACGGTAAAAAAGAAAACTCACGATTTTATTTTTATGATTCTTCATTACTCTCGTTATCTCTGAAATCTCCATTATCTGTTTCTTCTTTGTCGTTACGGTCGTTAAATATCTCGGCAAGTCCGTTTCGTTTTTTCTTTTCGAAGCTTTTTTTTTTTTTTTTTTTTTTTTTTCTGTGTTTTTTTTTTTTTTTTTTTTTTTTTTTTTTTTGGTCGCGATTCATTTTATTTTTATACGTCATCTATGATGATGATGCTTTTCAGTCTTGCTTCTTATTTTTGTCGTCGACGCCGTTCGCATTCACCGCCTGATTATCGTGACGGCAAAGCTGCCAGTCTATCACCAATCTACCGGTTAGCATGAACAGAAATACCTGAAACATTCAAGCATCGTATTCCACTGAAAACAAATGCAAACCAACATTATCGAAAATGTAATATATGAAGGGTGCTTCCGGTGTTTGTGCCTTAGGATGGAAAAATCAATGAACGTTTTTTAATTTAAGAATACAAGTCTCGCTTAATTCAAGTCACGAATAGGCTTTGCTTTATATTAGAATTATTTTGTAATGGAAGGTAATTATCGAGCTTGGAGTAAATAATAATTTCTTTCCGTTCTACGAGTAAAAAAATAATCATTTCTTTCCATTCTACGAATGCGAGAGAAACAGAAAGGTTTTTTTTTTTTTTTATTACAAGGGCAGTGGGAAAAATAAAAAAGAGCTCACCAAGGCTGGCGCTGTTCTCTCCAATTTATCATTGAGCTGATGATGAGAATAAACGGCCATCAGCATGAGAAAGAGTAGAACGGTGTTGGAGGTATTTTTTATTTTGCCTGAAAACAAGGTGAGAAAGCGTTCGATGATAAATCACTTCGAACTTAGGTGTGGTATTAGATAAATATACACTCTGGGTGGGAAGAATCGTTAAAAGCGGTTTGCAACATTTGCTACCGGAATATACGTATAAACGGTCTACTCACGACTTGGAATTGTTGCCATAGCTAAACCGCATATAATTTCCAACGAACCGACAACCCGTCGATACCATTTGCTCGGTACTTTGAAATCCAGAGCTTCCGAGAGCGGAAACACTTTCGCATATTTGACGTATTCTTTTCGCTGAAACGAAACAAAATAAGAAAAAAAAGGAGAAGGGTATTGGAGGAAGGGGTAAGGCGGTACAAAAATGCCAGATTTATCGGTGAAAAAAAAGTGAACCACTAGAAATTGGCGGTCACCCAATTTGGGGCACACACGCACAGGGACACACGTGAACATCTCGGATGTCACACGTTTCGTCTGTGGCAATGGGCAACAAAAATAGAAACGATGAAAATCTGCAAAGACTACGGGCATTGGAATTTATCGAGTAACTACTAAAGACAGAACACGTCTTCAAAATATATCGAGAAAAAATGTAAAAAACAAGAAAATTTTGTTCAGCTCTCAATCGTAAATAGAAAAAATAATATTAATTACGCGCACGCTTGAAATAGTCCGAAGTAAACGTAATCAAAACTACGACCAAAAAAATTGAGTCAATTTTACGGAAGTTCTTTCAATATGTCTACAGGTTAAAATAACAGGAAGAATTTTGAAAATTGAATGAAAAATTCTCGATAATTAACATTTTTCTCGTTCAATCATTTGAACATAGCAAAACTGACGATACGATCGAAGAAGAAAACCAGGCATGAAAGAGAGTACAAAAATATCGATTGTAGAGAACGAGCAAACGAATGACAGGGAATCGATCGAATAAACATTCTTCGTACGCAAGAGACTCAGCATACACGCGAGTAGTTAATAATTAATGAAAATTGTATCGATCGCCAATTATTTGTCAGAAGCAAGCAGCGGGCAAAATATAAAAGATAGCCCTGACGTTATATCTGTCCAATGTGTCATCGTGTCAGCGCCCAACGTTTCAACCCCTTACGTAATAAGGCCAAGAAATACACAAGTCAGAAAAAGACAGAGACTGCCGTCAAGAGTGAAAGAGAATAGAAAAAAAGCGTTATATTCGTCGAAACAAACCCAAACAAAAAAACCTTACTCTTCCAAGATGTCAAAAAAAACAAAATGTAAATAAGAATCGTAGAATTTCAAGGACATACCAGATCCTTGTGAAGTTCCTTGCTGAGTTGTGGGGTAACTTTGATCGTCCCAACGAAAACGAAGAAAATTCCCAACAAGACGGACAACGATCTGAGGACTATCGAAGCCATATCGCGCACCTGGGCTCTTCTCTCAACGAGAGACTGGCCACGATATCGTCGAAACACCAAAACTTTTGTCACACGGTCGCAGCACCGGACGATTGAACGGAAAATCGAGAAACGAAAGAACAAAAACAACGAAACAAAACTTTACGAATCCAAAATTTCGTGAAAGACGATTCTCCTATTTGCGATCTTGCAGAACTCTCACTCTTCCTCTGCAGTCAAAATATATAAATGCTCATGTTTAATCGTGTCGATTGAATTTGTTGAATTTTCAGTGTATTTCATCCTGCGCTGGAAGAAATAGGTTATTTTCTCTCGAGAGAGTTGCTAAGTTCTTGCACTATCAGTAACGTCCATGTTTCGCGTTGTCGCGTTGCGAAAGCGCAAAAAGCGTTTGGTACAAACGAACCGCGTCCGCGCTTACAATAATCCGGTCGTTCAATGACGTCACGAAAAATAAGAGGCAAAAGGAAAAGAAAAAAAAAGGAATGAGACGCCACCACCGTTGTGTGCTTTCGGACGTATGTGTGTATCAACCCGGGTTGGATTCTGTTATACTACCCCGCCGTACAGACTGCCTGTGTCGACCCCTCGGAAAATCGTTATTGGCAGATGAAACGAGCCCTCTCTTTCCGACTATCTCGCTCTCTCCCTCTTTCTCGCTTTCCTTCTCGGCGCAAAAGCATTGTTTGGGTGGAAGGCGCGCAAACCTCCCGCGCGCCGTGACCCTCTCTTTCTCTCTCTCTCTCTCTCTTTCTCTGTACGAAAACTAGACCCCAAAAGCCTTGCTTGTCAAATGGGAGAAAGTCACAACGCAAACGTCATGGTCCACGTGGAAAATGAAACCCAACGTTTGGGGCATCCGCAATTCGAGAATAAATCGATCGAGTTTCGTCCGCGCTCGAAATGAGGAATAAAATTATTTTTTTTTATGGATTATCGACGTTTTTGGGTTAGTTTTTCATTTTTGTTACTTTCTTCTCTGTTACGATCTTTTTTATCAGGATTTTTCGTTTTGGGTAGATTGAAACTAAAGTTCTGATGAAAAACATTAAAATGTTAGTAAAATTTCGAATTCGTTATTCTTAAAACGAAATGTTTTTTTTATTCTTAACAATTTTGTTTATTATAAAAAATAAACATCTTTTTTCGGTGATTGGAACACAACACCAAAAAAGAGGATCAAGTGTCAATGAATATTATTTATTTTATGAAAAAAAAAACAATGATCTTGTTTACGATAACACGGGTGGTCAAGATCACGTGAATCGTTGAATCCCTTGCATTTTGAGATCCTTCAAGGGGTTGTTTATAATTCCTTTGTTTATAAATATTTTTTATGGAAATTTGGTACACGATTCTGTAACATGGAAAAAAAATAAACGTCCGAACGTTTTTTTAATTACTATAATTATTCCTGCGAAATAATTATTTTTTTAAATGACCCTGATTTTTGTGTCATCACAACAAATCATCAAATCTCAAGTGCCCAGCGTTCATAAACGATGAAACGGATTTCGTGGCAATATCAAAATTATAATTCCCATTGTTCAAACAAAAAATCAGAAAGATCGATTTTTTCTATCCTTAAAAAAAAAATCGAAGTATCTAGATAATTCTTTAAAAAGTACAAGTTCCGCTTGATCATTTTTAGGCAGTTTATTATTCGTGTTTATTATAAATAATAAAACTTAACAAAACAACGATTGTAAAGAATAATGATACTTTACAAAATTGTAGTTCGAGCTACGATGCGTTTATTTTCAAAAAATCAAACTGTAAATCGGATGGCAAATTCTAAACGAAAATGTAAACAAGATAACTAAAGTTTGAGTTATCGGTCCATGCGTTTTTCCGTCTATCAATTATTTACATTTATTTACATTTGTACGTTTGAAATCAAGAGAAAATGCTTCATCATATACGTATATGAGGACAGCTTATTGAAACTCTAATAATAAGCCGAATCAATTCTATATATAAATTCCAAATTTTCGCAACGACTTTATAAATTGTGGGTCCGAAAATCACAGTTATTATAATGAACCTAGGATTTACCCAATTGAAGCAAATGACGAGGCTTTTTTATATTCCACAATAAAAAATATGAAACAAAGTTTAAAAGTAAATTAGTAATTTTTTTTTCGTGCAAGAATGATCGAAAAGTTCATTCGAATTTTGATAGGTGGAACATCATGCATTTGCCATTTATTTTGCAAACTAAGATTTATCGATAAAGTTTTGGTAAGGCACAAGAAAATAAATATTTTTGAATTAGAATGGCTTTTGCCCAACGTGCTTGATCGTTATCGAAATTTACTCCTTTAGAGTTTACTCGTCCAGGTTTAATCGAGCAACAAGCTTTGGGCTGACGAACGTCTCAAAATAGCACCATTCTCAAGATGTTAATTTTTTCAATCACGTTTCCGCGATTCGTCGTTTTCTGGCCGGACAATCGCGCCTCGTCGAAATCCTGTTGTCTTCCTTGTTGACAACCTCGCGTTCGCTGCACACGAGGGTAGTTACGGTTGAACTGTCCTCCAGTTGTACAGGTCTTCGTCTCCTGATTACCATCACTGGCACCGGTTTTCCGGTTTTCGATTGATTCTCCTTTTCCTTGGATGAAGCTTTTCTGCGGTTGGACGAACTAGGCTCATTGATCGGTACCGTGGACGCGATTGTTTTCAATGCCGAGCGTTTCCCACGTTCCGAAGTTTTCGAGGATGCGGAATTTTTACTCGTGCTTGTTTTTTGGATAGTAGCGGGTCGTGCAACCACCTCAAGCTCCTGCATTTCCGGTTGAGTCTGTTCGGGTTTATTCTCGATATCTTTCGCTTCATTTTGCACGAGAATGTCCGTTTCGCGGGCTACAGGGACCGGAAGTGGCTCGTCTTTGGAATTTTCATCGTCGTGAGACGTTTTCTTATCCGTAACAGTTCCCATTTCCGGTTTGTTAAATTCGATCGTTTTGTTTTCCAAGTTGTTCCCATCGATGAGGTTTGACTGACGAACGTTCCAAGTTTCGACCGAGTTCGGCGAATCATCTTCCTCAACGGCCTCCAGAGCTATCGGTCCGTTTTTAGTATTTTCTGATTGAATTTTCAACGATTTTGAAGTACTCTTTATTTTCACCAAACTAAGTACCAGCTTTTGATCGGGTTTAGAATTTTTCGGAGATTTCGACTTATCCCTGTGACTCTCGGTTTCCACAGTCTCTTTCGCCGATTTGACCATGGTGTGACTCGACGCTGAATCCGCCAGCACCAAACCCCGTCTTTTTCTCGAGTACAACGAGACTATAGGCAGGCACGGTAACCTCGGACGATTCTTCGTTTCCTTCGTAGTGACTTTGTCCATTTGCAATTTTTCGGTTTCTTGCTTGATGTGTTGGCTCTTCGGGAATATCGAGACATCGGAATCTTCCGGTGGTGGTGAAGGCGGAAGTGGCGGCAACGGCGATAGCCGCGGTGAAGGTGGCAGAGGCGGTGAAATTTCGGAACTCGGCAATTCTTGATTTTCTCCGATTTCCGGTATTTGCAATATTGCGAGCGAAGCTAGCTTCCTCTCGTTTTTCGGAAGGGATTCTTCGAGCTTTTCTTCACTCGAAGAACGTTTCGTACCGTCATCAGTCGCGCGTTCTTCAATTTTTTTTCCGGGAACGAAATCTTTAGGTTTTTCAACGCGAATGACATTTTCTAACTTCCGGTCGGACGAAACGATTTCTCGTTCGTGATTCGTCGTGCTATCCGCGTATTTCATTGTAGCTTCAGTACTTTGCAATTTTTTGTTTATCGAAGTCGAATTTTCGAATTCCTCGTGAATTTCAATGTTCTCAGGTTTTTGGTCAATTATTGAGCCATCCCTTGATTTTTTAGGGATACTGGTGTCTTCCCGTTTTTGGTCAGTGGTGTCTTTCGTCGTTGTAATGTTACTCGTTCTTTCTTTGGATCCCTTATCGAGGCAAATATCTTCTGTCAGAGCAATTTGATTACCCGAAGTTTCCTCTGAATTAATATCGTTAATGACGTTGGTAACGGTTGACGAATCTCCCAAATTGGAAATTCCTACTTCTTGTAAGTTCTTTCCAGTAACCTCGTCTTCCAACTTTGCTGGTATATTTTCGTTTTCGAGTCTTTCACAAATATCGACTTTCTTCTGTTTTTCATCTGAAGCAACTGTTTCTTCTGTTTTATCAGTGGACATGGCTTCCTTTTCATTGCCGATAACGACTTCTCTCGTTTTCTTTTCAATTACAACTTCCTGCATTTCTTTAACGATCGTAACTTTTTCCGCTTGATTTTGAATCGCGAGTTCCTGTACTTTCTTGACGATCGTAACTTCTATTCTCTTAGCGATACAAAATTCTTCTTTTTGCTTGTGAGTTGACACTTTTTTCTTTTTACTGCAAACTCCGGCTTCTTCTTTTTCATTAATGAACGGTTCTTCCTTTTTATTATTAATGAGAATTTCTTCGTTTCTATTGTCAGTGACAATGTCTTCCTTCTCTTTATCAATGAGAATATTTTCCGTTTTCCTACCACCGATAATTTCTTCCTCTTTCTCGTCAACGATAATTTCTTGCTTTTTATTATAAATCGGAATTTCTTTGTTTATCTTGTCAACGACAATTTCTCGCTTTTTATTATCAATCGGAATATCTTCCTCTTTCTTGACAACGACTGTTTCTTGCTTTTTATTATCAATGGAAATTTCTTCCTTTGTCTTATCAAATTCATAATTTCTCTTGTCAGGCGACGAATTTTCAAAATTCTTGTCAGCTGGTGAATCTTCGGTTTTTACACAGACAATAACATCATCCAAAATATTACGTGCCATCGTTTTGTCATGACCAATAGCATCCTCCGATTTATTATCGATAGCGATATGTTTGGAATTTTCATCGACAACGAAATTTTCTGATTCTTTATCACCAATGATATTTTCTGTATTCTCATGAGTGCTTCCGTCTCCCTTTTTTCCATCGATGATGTTTCGTTTCGAAACATTCGCTGATGTTTCATCACTAGGAATTTTATGATTTCTGGTGTCAATCGTGTCGTTTGATTTTTCGTCGTTGGAGGATCTTTCCAATTCGTGGCAAGCAATATCTTTTTTTGATTCATCCTTGTCTATTGAAGTTTTTGGATCCGCAAAATCTTTCGGGTTCTCAGATAATTCATTGTGAGTTTTTTTATCAACAATGTTATCGTCCATATCCATATTCAGTGTTTCCACTATCTCACCGGTCGAATTGGCGACATTATTCTCGTCGTTTCCTCCTGAAGTTGCATCGTTGCCGAGGACGTTCCAACTAGCCTCATCGTACCGATAGTCCTGAATGAATTTCTCGATGTTTTCGATCTTTTCTTCCCTGAAAGAATGCGAGCCAGCAAGTTGGTTTTCAGGTTTGATCAGCGGGCTCAACGGTACTTCTTCATTTTCGAGCATCAAGATACATTTGTCTCGAGCTTCCACTTGATCGAGCAGATTGTTCAGAGTATCCGCCTCTTCAGCGTTCGTTACATCGCGTTTGTTTTCGTGAGCGCTCGTTCTTTTCGTTCCCGGGGTACATGGAACTTTTATTCCTTTGCGAATCGTTTTATCGATACTATTTTCTCTCGAAGATTCCGACTTTTGTGGCATTTCGACGTCGTCGCGTTCGTAACCTTCAATATCATGATGTTTCGAGCGTCTCTTTTTCGCGTAACGCTCGTCGTCCGTTTCCATTTCTTTACCCGTTCGCTCGCGATGAGATCTTGATCTTTTGATTCCCCGGTTCTCCTTTCGGATATCTTCGGCTTTGATTTTGCTTCGCAAGTTTTTTTCAGGCGAGTAGAAATTTCTTCTGCTTTTATGGTCGGGTTCGTAATTCCTGTAACTATCGGATCCGCCCTTGCTTGATTGGTCGTCAATTTTGCCCTCGTGCCAGATCCGAAAATCGTAATTATCTTTGTTACAATGATCTTTGGAAGAGTATCCATTCCAAACGTCATTTTTTCTTTTGTCATATTTGTCACGATGACTTTTGTACTTTTGGGTATGATGATTGTTGTATTTCTTATCATCGTTGGTTCGACGTTCGGGCGTTCTACTGTGTGACCGATAGCTCGACTTACTTCGTGACTCGTAAACTCGTGATCGTTCAGATTCTCGACACCTGCGACTTCTACGGTCGTGATCGGAGTAAGGATCGTCTCGCGATGCTCGAGATCGATGATCGTAAAGTGTTTTGGTCGTTGAATCATAGCGCAAGTCGCGATTGAAGTTTGCGTCGTATTTGCCAACGTCAGCCTTGCAGCGTCGCTGGTCATGATTCGAGAAATCATTGACAAACCTATTCTGGTAATCTTCTTCGCTCATACTCTCGTAGAGATCATTCGCTTGATGTTGCGACTTTACAACGCAGTTGAACTTCTTTCTTCCATCTTCCACTTTCCTGGATGTGGATTCCTTACTCATCCTTCCAGAATCTGATCCAGAATTGATATTGTTGTCAACCGATTTGTTTCGTGATAAAGCATTTTCTTTTGGACCAGGTTGAACAATTTGTGGCTTTTCTTCGACTAACTCTCCCTCCTCCTCCTCTTCCTTTATGCGCACGAGTCCTGGTTTGTCATTCATAACATGACTCTTTGTAGCAATTGTGTCTTCCTTGTTGCACGCCTTGTCAACCAGCCCTTCAGAGACCTTTGTAGGAGTCGGCGATGCAATGGATTCCGATGCTTTTGTTTTCTCCCTTTTCGTTCTTTCCGCTTCTTCTTCCATCTGAATTTTTCTCTTCAGCCTCTCGCCGTACAACGTAACCTTGTGTTTACCAGGCTCCCACTTTTGCTCAGGGTCCTCTACGTCTTGATCCAAAGATGGTTTTTGTATCCCTTCGTCGTTATGAGGAATCGTAGGGATCGCTTTCCTAGGGAAAACACTATGCTGCTTTGCAGGCGGCAGTTTTCGCAAATCTTTTGGCTCAGAACGCTTCGTCTTGGCTCCATTCCAAATACCTCTTCTGAATTTGAGATCCTCCAGCCTATCGGAATGATATCGATTCAGTAAAAGTATCTATAAGATTTTGGGTTTTTACATAATATTTCAGGTTTACTCGGATTATTATTTATATATTTTAATTTCCATGGTGCACGAATATAAGAAATACGCTCTGTTTCATTCGTGAAGAAATCAAGACTCAAAGTCAATAATTCTATGAATAATCTTGTTACAAAGATAACCCATTATATTTTTCACCGGACGCAGACTTCGGTGAATACAAAGCTGATTATTGCTTAGAGTGAAGTGAAAATAGAATAAAAATAAAAATAATTAATAGAAATAAAAATATTAAATGGAAATTGAAATAATTAATACAAATTGAAAACTTACTCCCTTCTGAGTTCCAAAATCATTTTGTCTTTTCTAGCGATCTCTGCTCGCGCCGTTTTCATCAAGGATGAAGTATTGGTTAGGATAATTTTTTTTTCTTCCTCGAAGGCCTCGCATTTTTTTTTCCAGACCAATCCTTCCGCCTCCAATTGGGCATTTTTCTCATTTAGTTCTTTCGATGTTTCTTTGCACTAAAAGAGCGAATTTTCAAATAGCTCAAAACATTATTGTCCCGTGAACGTTTCTTTTCCTAACCTCAAATATGTTTGGGAGAAGAGCAAGAAAGCGGTTACCTTGGTACAATCGTTTGCATTGAAGGTTGGCAAATCACCATAAATATCGACATCATCGTCCATCGCAGTTTGACTTTCTTCATTTGTTATTTAAAGCAGTTATTGGAAGACGCAAGCAACGTCGCTGACAGTACGGCGACGGTCATCAGCACCAACAGTGGTTTGATTGATCAGCTGGACATCGAGAGAAAGTCGTTTGACTCGAGTAGTCAGCCCGGAAATGGCCGATTATTCACGGAACTGTCCGAGGAGATGAATCTGCTACCTGTCGGAAGACGCTTGGCGGCCGAACAAAAGTTTTTCTTTGACAAGTTCGATTTAAGGTAACAACGCTATCGCACTTGCGAATTCGCAGAAGAACCTTTCCGTCTTTCTGCATATAATATAAATTAATGGACGGACCTCTATAGAGAAAAACGGACAGGTGAGCAATCCAAGTTTTAAAAAATGTACAGTATACGCATGTTCGCGATCTTGCTATACTGCAAGGTCAAACGTTAAACGTAATACGTATGATCCTTTTCTCATATTGTATGCGACAATACTAATACGATTTTGACTCTTCGCGCACACTTTTTATGGGTGCTCGTAAAGGCTCCTAAATAAATAAAACCATTGTGACATTGAAGTGCAGCAAAAAATATTTGTCATACGTTATGGCGGCCGTAAAAATAAATCATGGAAGGCACGATAGGTCTTCGCATCGGCGCAATTGGGGATTCTCATTTTTTTCGTTTTACCTCATCAATTGCGCAGTAGTTCGAGGATCTTTTATTTCATTGCCGCGTCCCAACCTGCGTATCTAAAATAATGGCAACAACATCGTAATTACACAAGCATTCACCGAACAGAAAAAAAAGTGATGCAATGAAAGTTTTCGCCATCGCGACAACATTTTTAGTTAGAAAATATATTTGTTTCCAGAAGAGAAAAACTTTTGAAACAGCTCGTCGTATTTTGATTAGACGAGCGGAAAATTTATTTGCAGATGATCGAAAAATTGATAAGGGAACGAGGTTAGGAAATAAAATACCGAACATTTAAATTTGACACAATTCTTTATTAATCATTCGTCGCGGTTATTTAAATGTAATTTTTTATTTATACTCGTCAATTGCAGGGGCCATGACGGTTTGCCGACGCTAGCGCCGCAGCGGTAACATTTGTACCAGTACCATTTTGGATAGGCAGGTAAACTTACAGGTGTATGACACATGCGCAATAAAATCGTGACCGCAGTGGTCGTCCATTGACGGTGTAAAAAAGAAAGCACAGTTCGCTAGAGGTAAAAAAAAACGCGTGTATACGGTCAGCTTGGCGTGTATGCCGATGTATACGCGCCCCTCGCTCACAGCAGAGGGGACTTGTGAAACTCCAGCTCTGTCAAGAGACACGGTGCGCGAGCTAGTGCCACCCGTTCCCTCCCCCCTTCCACCGTCTTTCGCGCGCCCCACCAAAGCCGCGAGTTACGTGCCGCGTACCGAGTGAGCGGGCCAGTCGGTGTTCAGTGGTGACGCGCAACGTCGGTTGGCGCGGATCTTGTGTTGCACGCGTGTGCGGAGTGGAATTCATATTAATTTTCTTATTGTTTGCTTCTTCATCTCTGATCTATCTCGCGTATTATTTTCAATCCACTAATAATCGTAAGTAAAATTATTCCTTAAACTTCGCGGGTAAACAAAATTTTTATGTGATTTCCGACTTTGGATCGAAAAAGTGTTTCGCGGCGGGAAAGAAAAAAAAATTCGTAAAGTAGAAAAAAAAGTGTGCCGAAGCGAGTTATGCGGTGGGAACAGAAGTGGCGGAAGTGCATAAACGTGTCCTCCTGTGTATCGCCGGTAACTTCGAGCGCGTTTTAACGAAATACAAAAGAAAAGCGATGAGGTCGTGATTTTTCTTTGGAGTCTGTCCTCACGGAGAAAACCCGTGTGCTGGACCAGCAGCTACTGAATTGCGAAAATACAAGGTACAGTAAGCTTTTCAAGCACGTATATACAGTTATAGTTTCGTATATGTTAAACCACACCGTTGGATCTTTTTTATTATAATCTGGCCGTTATAGCCACAGCGCTCTCTCCTCCCGTAATATACAACTCGCGGTAAAGTAGCGGACCTGTTGATGGCATCCGGGCCTCACGGCAAATTTCTTTTATCCGCTATATACATTCGCGGCGACGTGAGCTCCCCTCGCGGGGCATCGGTAACTTGCGTGACTTTCATTGAAAGGAGTTCTTCGGTAGAAAAAAAAAAGCGTATCCTTGGCACAAGTCGAATATATTTTCACCGATAAGACGCTTCTTTACCGGACGTTTCGCGACTCGTAGAAACAAGTGAATCGTAGTTTTTGAGGTTATACCCATGAACCATACGCACAACAGGATACCATCTTTTTTTTATTTCACGACTTGAACGCCATTTTTTTTTTCGATCGAAAATATCGACTCTCGTGTACTAGGAATTTGAATCGTGTGCACATCTTCGTCACCGTCGATTCTAGGAAAACAATATTCATGATAATTATCAAGAGTGACCGCGAACACTCGCGTCGACTATCGTTCGTGCGTTCCATCCCGATAATGATCGGCCGATCGTTCTATTTACCTGAAGTGTTTTTTTTTTTCGTTTCATTTTCATTGGAACTGGCAAGTTGCGGGCGGGCTGAGGTGAGCGGGATAAAGATAGGGTGTAATTAAGCCGCGAGAATACGAAACTGGAGTAATATCGTTTGACCTTGCACGGTGCGTTCGTCGTTTCTTTTTTTTTCCCTCTTCGTTTCTTTCTTCTTTCCTGCTTGGGACACGGTCGGGGCATACTGAAAGCGAGGTTGCCAAATCTTGTATGCATCGCGATGTATAGCGAGGTGTATCTTTTACCTGCTCCATCTTCCTCTCACGTACGCACGTCCGTCATTCGCAGCTTTGAGAATGCGCGTTCTTTTATTCTTCTCGTCACATCTGAAATAATATTAGGAACGTTAATGGCAATAAACGTAATGACGTTACCTATTGCAATAATCAACGGTTAACATTATCAACGATAAAAACTGTATAAATAACAAATTAATAATATTTAATAAATCGATTAAAAAATCTATATAATTTAATTCATAAATAACAACTTTATGAAATATTATAAATGAATAGAAAATTAATAATAAATCGATAATAGAATAATAAAATATAATAAATTGATAACAAAATAAAGAAATATAATTCATAAATAAAAATGGTATATAATGATAATAAGTATAATCACTGCTCAAAAGCAATTATCATGATGCAGTAAATATTAAAAAAATAATACAATAATGGTGCACTGTAACACCTAATCGTTTGAAATTGAATAATTATAGGAGCAAATATAAATACATTGATGATTGAAATGAACACATAGCAAATATTTCAACCGATCGTAAACGAGTGTAAATATGATGCACCGGATGATAAATGGCTGTAATGTAAATTGTTCAACCCTTCGTACTCACACGGCATAAAATCGACCGATCCATCAACTGTGGGTTTAATTGTCTGATAAACCCCTGTTTTCAACGGGACTTGAGCCGCGGCATTATCCTACTTTTTTTTTGCTATCGTATCATATCCAATGAGGGCTACCCTTCAAATTCGGTTGATAATATAAACAGTTGACAAAGTTAAGAAAAAATTGAGACCTAATGGCGCAGCATAGCTCGGATTATAAAGTAAATAGATAAAGATAACAGCAGCAACGGGGTCGTGGAGATGAACAGTAAAATCTTTTATAACCGCGCAATAAAATGTTAGAAACTGCTTTCCGGTAAATTAATTTCATACTCACCGATTTTACAAACCTCAATTTCCGCGCTCCTTCGCGACTTCAATCGCGCTGAAACGCGATGTGACCAAAAAAAGAAGCGTGCGTGTAATGTTCGCCTCGAGATTTCGAAATAACGGAGATTGGTGTTGGGGGCGCGTGACCGATTTTTTTTTTGCTTTAGTTTGGTCGTTACTTTAGTCCAACGAGAAATCATTTTCAGGGAAAACGCTGATGATAGTTGACAGCTAAATGACAGCTAAGTTGACAACTAATTTTACAACAAGTTGACAGCTGATTTGGCAGGAAGTTGACAACTGAGTTGGCAGCCAACTGGAAAGAAATCTTGACAGCTAATTGAAAAGCTAACTTGACAGCTAATCGAAAATCTAACTTGACAGCTACACACTAGGGTGAAAATATGTCTCTGACAAATAACTCGACCGCTGACTTGGCAGCCGGTAAACAGCTATATTGACAGCTAACTGTCAATCGGAAAGGCATTGTCCGCGATAACGCAGGAAAAAAAATAATTTCGTTCGAAGCGCCCTAACAAAAACATTATTCGCAATCCGAAACCCCATTGTAAGCTCTTAAGGAAAAGACGCGTATTTTTTTTTTCACTGGAAAAAGGCGTGCCCCTGGATGTGTCCGAATACTGCGTATATATGCACTCTAAACGTACTCGTATATAGACATTTCGTCATTCGCGCGTACGCTGCTTATGGCAATAATACGTGAGTCACACGCGAGTAAAGCGATCGCGAGGAATCGAGTCGCCCCCTCCCCACTTCGCGCATTGCAAATAATGATCGCGGAATACTCGTTTAGTGTTGGGACATTTATTTTTCTCTCCTGGCGCGAATAATCGTCGAGGAACGAGAAAATTGTAACGGTTTTTAATTGTTGACTACACTGGGCCAGGCGGCAGGGGCTGTCGAGCTCGCGCAATTCCGAGAAGACGCGGAGTTCTGGGAATGTCAAAAGCGAGGTATATGGAATTTCGAGAATTCTGGAATTCACGGAATCGAACGCTAGTGTGAACGCGTGGTCGCTGCGTTTCTCGTTTTTCCTGCGAAGTCACGGGCGCGCTCGGCGTGAAAACAGTAACGCGTAGAAAAAAATTTGCAAGGCAATAAAGGGAAAAACGATTCTCTCGGGAACAAAAAATGGTCGTCTTCTTTTTTCGGCAATGCCTCGACTGTTAACGCATTTGCGTAATGAATTTATTTTTAAAGCGAATGGAAAAATGCGCGACGCGAGGTAAATGCAAATTTCGACGTAAAGCAAAAACGTAGACGAGGGTGTCTCTTGTACGAATATAATGTTTTTTTTTTAATTTTTATTGCACAAAATTAAGGGGTACAATTTTTTACGAAGTCAAATCGTGTTTTTTGAATGGTAGGAGATTGAAGTTCGTAACGATGGATCGAAACGAAAGTTATTTTCTTTTTTTCCAAATAGTTCTTTTTTTTTTAAGGTTCAAACATTTTTATCGTTGAATAGACGAATCCACCTGCGCGAATTCTACGCAGACTGATGCTCGACTTTTTATTGAAAACTTTGTTTCCTTGGATTTTGAAAATTTGTGAGGTTACGTCGATCGTTCGCGTGTTTTCTAAAGCGGACGCTCGTTCACCTTTACTCGAGATAGAAAAAAAGTGTCACGTTCTTCGCTTACGACGAATGTACGAAAGAGAAGAAACGAAAACACAGATTCAGAACGATTCTAGAGGGCCTTCGGGCCGTAAGTTCCGGAGTTTTGTTTTCGGTGGTTTCATAGTCGCGACACACGGCTCCCGGCTCGAATAAACTTTGTCGAGGATACCATAAAAAAAAATCTTTTTATCACTATTCCCAATGTTCCTTTGTCCCTGCGGACTTTTACGAACCGAAGTTTTGTACTTTTATTCCGCACTTGCCACTCGAATGTTTGTAGCTCTCCTGACACCCCCGCAGAGGCTTGTAAGACGACCGACCCCCGAGAGCACAACGAACTTGGAAAAACTTGACCCGGTACGGACGACGTGTATTTTTTTTTTTTTTTCACTTAGTCTCCGATGTGTACACGAACCGAAACTCGGCGAAACTCCGGGCCCACTCGGCGATCGTGTGACGAATCGACGCGCCGTTGAAATAATTGTTTTTTTTTTATTTCGGTTTGTTTTTTTTTTTTTTTCGTCGGTGACGTCGCGGTCGCGAAATGTTTTTTTCTTTTATTTTTTTCTATCGTCGCGTACTCGATAGCCAGCGAAGTATATTTTCGGCATGTCCGGGAACTAAGGACAAAGACGATTATTAGATCAATTGAACGAATCGGATTGAATCAATGGAAGTAATTGTCGTCGACATTTTTCAACGTCGGGATTATAAAAAAGATAATAGAAATTGAATTCAATGAAAAAGAAAAGTAGATTTGTTTAGAAAATTCTTTTTTGTAAATTTATTTTTAATTTTCAGTTTTCAATCTTGTATTTTTTAGTTTCGGTTTCTAATTTTTTAGGTTTTAGTTCTAGTGTTGGGAAAAAAAGTTTTTGAATTTTGTATTTACAGGAAAAAAATTATTTTTAGCTTTTACATTAAACAAAAAAATGAGAAAGTAAAGCAGACATTTTTCAAGGGAAATGTTAAACGATAATTACTGTGAATTTTAGGTGATTGGCTTTTGAACCAATTTCTAAGATATACTTTTTAACCCGATTGATACTTTTCTTCAAACGAGATTTCACCTTCTTCAAGTTTCTCATTTTTTATACCTACATATCTCATTCGGATAATCCAGCGTGTAGAAACACGATGGGATTCATCAAGAATCGTTTCAGACTTTATTAGAAACCGTAGCCAATCTGCAGGTTTTGAATTGGCTTCGGATATTGGATTCCGGTGAGGAACCCCAATTAGAATCCAATACGGATGGGGCGTTCAATTGGATATCTACGAGTATTTCTTCACGTTGATACACGCGAGTACACGAAACAACGAGAAAGAATTTGGGTTTATTTGGGTAAGCTCGTTGAACAAGCTGCGCGATACAATAAACATCGAGCTCGAATTTCACGGTGGAGGGGATGATGGCATTTGCCGAACAACTGCGAAGCCTGTCAGTCAATATTTATAGTTTTCGTAACGCGTAACGGATCTTCGGAATTTTATCGCGACCGTAACGTATCGAGGTTTGCCGTTTGCCGTCATTTTTTTTCCGTCTAGTTCACACGAGAATCGATTCCCGGCTCGTTCGAGCGTCCTTGAAGAATTTGTCTGGAACAATCTTGCCCAGCGCTTACGTATCTCAAGTATTCCGTTGACGAAAAAAGAAAACTTATTACTTCGTCGTGTCTCTCCATCTGTGTCGAGAGATTACTATTTTATACAATTTTTGACGATGGACGCAACCTCCCAATTTTTCAAAATCACTTTTCTCGTAGATGGATAAAATTTTTCGAAAAAAATGAGTCTCGACCTGTCGAGGATATATAGACGCGGGGCTTGCTGCTTTTTGTTTTAATTGAAACATTACGATTTTGATGTTTCCAGCTTTCGAATGCTACGAAAATCAATATTTCCGAACGTCTCGATTTTTTAGCCGATTTTACGAATTATAAATATCCCGAAAGTTTCTAGGTTATTTTTAAATCAGAAATTTACAACTTCAGTATGTAAATACGAAAGAAAGAACAGAAAACATCGTTGGAATCCCATACAAAATGTGTGGGTGTTTTTTTTTATCGAAATTTCTTTTGGCAGATTGGAACCCGAACAAAACCCAAACATTTGTTAGTATTCTCATTGGACTTCCATGGTTTTTAAGTTTTTTTTTTTTTAATTAGAAATTTACAACTTCAATATGTGAAGATGAAAAAATAAAAATAGGAAATATCGTGGCAATCCCATAAAAAAATGTGTGTGTGTGTGTGTGTTTTTTTTATCGAAATTTCTTTTGGCAGATTTGAACCCGAACAAAACCCAAACCAAACATTTGTTAGTATTCTCATTGGACTTTCGTGATAATAATTGGCAGGTTTTTTGTGAAATGCAATTTATCAAAAAGCGGACATTTTTTCAATGAAAGCGCGAAAAGTAATTCGTTATTATTAATTCTATCGTTTCTTTCCGCGATTGTCACGCAGCACGAATATAATTGTTTGAAAATTTGTTATTTTTGTTATGAGGAAATGAAATACTGGAATGCCCGAAGCAAAATTAAAGCTTTTTTCTCTCTCCTTTTCATTAAATCTTTTTTAATATCCGCGCGGTTTTCAACGAATGCGGTTTTCAATGGAGGGGGAAATAAATTGAGCGCGAGCAAAGCAAACGAGATTAAAAAAACGCGAGTAGGTGTACCTATTCGCCAATTACGGAGAAAAATCGTGAATTGAGTTGAACATCACGAGAAGGAGCGCGAGTGAAAAGAGGCCTCTTCCGACGATGGTTAGATGAACGTTAAAGACGAGAGACAGAAAGAGGCAGCGGTTCGTGCGTCCCCGTCCCATTTTCCATTTGGAGACTCGTATCCTCCTCGTGTACATCCTACACATAGGCCATTTTACGTCAAATCGATTGTTTCCTCAGGGCTTTTACTAAACTCTTCAATTTATCTCCCAGAAAAACTCAATCCACCGTAATTTCTTAAAAATGTTTGCATTTAACGTCTTTCCAAATAAATCGCAAGCATTTTTCGAAGAGGTCTGATTATTCCTAGTCAGCTACATTTTCAGCTTCGATTAATTAGACGAAGTTCGTTTTTAACAGAATATACTTTTTAGAATAAGAAATTGAAAGTTTAACGTTAAACGTCAAAGTTAAATGTTAACGTTAAAAGTAAAAAATTAAAGTTTAAAAGTCGAAGCAAAATCTTACTTTAACTATAAAATTTAATTTTTAACTTTAACTTTTAACTTTCAACGTCTAAATAAAAAATACATTTTTCCAACTAATTAAAAAAATCATTTAATTAACATTTTTTATTTACATTTAAATTTAATTTTGAAAAATAATTTCGTTGTAAATACATTTTTTGAAAATTGAATGTTTAAAGTTAAAGATGAAAATTACAGTTAAAAGTTGAAATTGAAACTTGAATGCGAACATTTAAGTGAAAAGTTTAAAGTTATCATTTAAAGTCGATAGTTGAGGTTATCAGAAAAGTTAACATTTAATGTTATTCGTTGAAGTTAATAAATAAAGTATAAAAACAACAGTTTAAAAAACAACAGCTTTGTTTACCGACATTATAGTCGGTATACGAAATACGTATTGTACAGCTTTAGTCGTACATAACCTATCTCTTCAACCCCGTAGCTCTCGCGACAATTCTTACAAGCCTTACAAATAGATAATAATTTGCAATTTCGTGCTTTGACTTTCATCGAATAGTTCAACAAACGTAATTCTCTCAATGAAGTTTTGGGTTCCCGAATTTCTACGGTTTCGAATCGCGAATCGTTGCTTGGGAAACTTTGTCACCGTAAAAGCATCTTTGGCGGGGAAATCACTCAAATTTGCTTCGACAAACCTGCTTTCGCACACCGTTGCACTTGAATCACAGTACCCACCGACTTTTTCAAAGTTTTTGGCTTGTTTGTCTATGCAAAATCTCATTATTAGCGTGTAAGCCGTGGAACTTATAATTCTATAGTATGACGTCACAACTGTAAGCCCTAGATCGGCAGTGTTTGACTTTACCAAACAAATTCGAAATTTTCGTGGTATGAAAGCAGTAATCATTTTTTTTAGGTTAATTAATGAATATTTCAATAAATAAATTTATTATGAAATCAAATGAAATCAGATAATGAATTGATAATAATCGAACGATTATTAAATTTTAATAAATAAATAAATAAATAAATTGTTTATCGAATCAAATAATCAATGAATAATAATGTATCAATTATCAAATTTTAATAATAAATTAATTAATTATCAAATTGAATAAATTATTGAATGAATCAATCGTAATCCGAACAAACCCAAACAAATAAGCGAAAAAACGGGAAATCGATCACCCCTCCGAGTATTGGCCATGCGCGTTAATTTCAAACGCATTTGCATCGCGCCCTTTTTATTATTATAATTTTTGTTAACAAATTATCCGCCATTTTAATAAAATTAACCGTTTTAACCGTTTTTTTTTTCTCTTCGTTTTGACATAATTTTGGGAAATCATAATGGCGCGCACTGCTCGGCGATATAACCTCAGCGTTTATAAAAATGACTGGCATTACGATTGAAATTCGTAACATGAATATTTATCGACGCGCACGCGCGCGCCTGCCTTTTATTCCCGCTGTAGATTTCGACCGTAATGACCCAGCCGTAATTTATGCTGTTGTACTAATAGAGTTTTGTGGGGCGCTACGGAATTCACTTGAATGCCGGCAACCACAATCAAAATCGCGACTCCCTGATATCTCGATATATATATATATATATATTTCATACGTGGCCTGTCGAAGATCGGATATATGTAGAATGCATCGGAACGTTTCGGATGTACCCAATTCGAAGGATGTACCGCCACTCAAGCCTTTGGCTTTTGATGCTTGATAAAGGATGTGGCCGAACCCGAGCTCGAAAAATTTTATGCCCCGGAAATCTTGGGGAAACGAGAACTTTTCTATCGAATGCGAAATTGTTGAAAACAATTTTGGGCCAATAATTTTCGCACGAAGAAACTAGAGTTCTCATTTAATTAAAAAAAAAAAAGAAGACTTTTCAATGGTTGAATTAATAAAAATAATACAAACTAGTAATAGCAACGATAATAATAATAATAATGACAATGATGATAATAATTATAGTAAGAATACTTTTTTAATGAATTTTTCTCATTTTCTCAACTTAAGAATTAAAAAAAAAATTAATGTAAGTATCAAACCCGAGCTTGAGAAGAAAATATAATACTTTTTTCTTTAATTTCGAGTTCGATTCGAAATTAATTTTAATAAATAAGATTAATTTTAATTAAAATAAATATTAAAATATTTGAATAATTTTTCAGTTGAATTAACTAACATTTAATTTACTATTTAAATTAATTTAATATCAATAATAATATAATTTCAAAAAAAAAAAAAAAAAAAAAAAAAAAAAAAAAAAAAAAAAAAAAAAAAAAAAAAAAAAAAAAAAAAAAAAAAAAAAAAAAAAAAAAAAAAAAATGGAATTATTCGGAAATTTGGGCGAATTCCAGAACTCGCTTCAATTCCACCGTAAACAAAGCGCTAAGCAGATAAGAAAAGACGCATACGCGTCTGTAAGTATATATTTACTCGGAGAGCTCGGGGCTTGTGTTAGCGAATCGTGAGGAGGGAGAACTCGCTTGGAAAATAAAACGCATGACAGTACCGCCCATCGTTGATAACGCCGGGAGAAAAACGACAACGATAGCGGTGACGAAGCCACGATGAATTCCCATCTTTTGTCGTACTTGCGCTTCGCGACCTTAAAATCGTCTCGAACTGATGCGAGGGTGGAGAAAGAGGTGGTAATAACCGCAGAGCTCGTATAATCACAGAGGGATCGACCATTCGTTTTGTTTCCTGTTAACGAGTTTCTGTAAACTTTAAGGATGTATGTAAGATGAATTCCGCAGTAAAACTATTTATTTTTTAAGGTTAATTTTTCTGTCGAAATGTCAATGTCAATTTCAATGATTTATTTTTGCATTCTATAATTTATAATAATAAAATTATATCATTTGTAATGTAATTTTATCCACTGAGTACGAATCTACCATTCATTTCCACCAAAACCCAAAACTTTCATGAAAAAATTATGAAGAACTTCTAAAAACACGATTTTTTTTCTGGGTGCAGTTCTTTCGACGAAAATACGATGATATTCGTAATCAGCTGAAAATTTTCGATTCGATAGACTCTTGACACTATTTCAGGATCGAAAAAAAAGTTCGGCCCTGTTACGTAGGTGAATCGAAGCCTTCTTTGTCCGGAAGCGAATTCACCATCCATCGCCTTAAAATTTTAAATTTTTACGAATAAGTAATTCGAATTTATTTGAAAAAATAACTTTTTTTTTAGCGTCGACACGTTGATACATTTTTTTTACGCTATTTTAAAATTCGATTAAAATCCAATAACGAGAATTCCACATTCTGGAATATTCAAAGTAATAGCCTGAATTTTTATGAGTCATTCGGAACGGTACGATTGAAGCGGCGGTCGTTTAAACGTGGCTGGGGTCATTGCGACCCCCTGTGAGCAGTGTTATAGCCGGTACGTGTCACCGTCAAGTATTAATTGAAAAAAATCACCAGAAGCTTATTCATTTTGTCATATGAAAGGGCTTTTTCGAAGTTTTCAAAATTATTTGAAATTTGATATTTTGTTTATAATTCCATAGCTTCAAAAATATTAACGATACGACGGTTTGCACAAAGTTTTGTTTAACATTCGGAACTTCGTGATTATTTCGAAAATTTTTTACATAGAAAGTTTAATCAATTGCCAAAAGTTTGCGAAGTATTTACAATTTAAGATTTTACGGAAAATGTTACTTTTTTTTAAATTAAAATTATCTAAAATATTAACAGTATGAAATTTTATTCAATGTTTCAAAAAATTTTACATTTTTATATTTAATTCTAATTTTTTAAAATGTACAAAATTTGTCTTTAGTTCGAAACCTTTAAAAAAAAAAACGTAGAGCTTGATCGAAAATTTCAAAAAAGTTTGCAACGTAACGCTTAATTAAATGTTTCAAAAATATTTACAAGTCGACCGCTCATTTTTTTTTTTTTTTTTTTTCATTTTTACCTTATCATTCAATTCCATGAATATTTTTAACAATTGTACGTTCGTGAAATTTAACTTCCCTATAAATATAAACTCAAATTGCTTATTCTACAAAACTTTGTCCGGCCGATAAAAGAAAAAAAAAAAAAAAAACGTTTGGATGTTCGACATACCGGAATCCTCTACATCGTCTTCATCGCGAATCCTTCATCAAGATACGCATTAAAGCGATTGATAATTACGAATGCAAAATGCAAATGATCCCGAGCTAACTTGATTCGTATTTCCCGAAGATAATGAAAACTTCCCGGTGAAAAGACCGAATAACAATAAGTTATTCAGTCTTGGGCGCGGTTATTCCCAATCTCAATGCATAACGAAGGAAAACAAGAAAGGCAAGATGGAAAGCAAGAAACACAAGGAGTAGTTCGGTTAACGGTTTTTCTTTTTCACGTTCCCATTAAGAACGGATATAATGTTCGATGATCGGGCTTTATGGTGGATTCGTTTCCCAGGTGCTTTTTCGCAGCTCCATTCATAAATCGTCCCTGTTTCGTTGCTTCTCTTTCTTCCCCCCTCTTGCCCCTCTCCAACCTTCCCCTAACATAAATCGAACCCACTGGCATACGGAATAAAGATACAGCTCGCTTTATCTCCTTTATGTATCAACATACGTGAATTGTTTGATCGAAATGGTAACCATGGTGAAAACTTTTTTTTTCTTTTAATTTTAATCCCCACTCACTTTCTCTCTCGTTCCTCTTTCACGCCAGTTTGACGCGCTAAACAGAGTTGAGACAAAACAAAGAGGCGATTATATTCGCCTCCGATTTCACCAAGTACGAGAATTTGAGTCGAGCCAAGATATAAAAAGCAACGAAAACAACAACAATAATAATAATAATAATAATAATAGCAATAATAATGAAAATAAAGAATACAGTTAAAAACGAAGAAAAGCGGCGACGCGTTCTCATGGTCCGAGTGGTTGTCAATTTTTTTCTCCTGAACGGCCGGAAGTATTCGCGGTCTCCAAGTAGCGAGGAGGCAACAAAAAGGGCGTGAAAATGTATTGTGCACTCTGGACCGCGTTCGCTGCTGCTCCAACTCCGCTCATAACTGTCTCTGCGTATACCTCGTTAATATATATCTTCGAAGTATTTTTTCAAGGCTCTCGCGAAGAGGTATTTCGCTTGGCTATAATAATTATAATTATATAATATAATAATGACGACTGATAATAATAATAATGATGATGACCATAAAAATGACGATAATAATTATAACGATGATCATAAGTATCTATTATTGTTGTTGTTTTCGTTGTCGTTGTTTGGGTTTGTTTGGGTTGTTGTTGTTGTTCAAATAATTAAATATCGCGACCACAAGATACGGCTGTAATAATTATTATGTAATATAATAATTATATAATTATAATAATGATGACCATAAAAATGATGATATTAATTATAACGATGATCATAAGTATCTCTTATTATTATTGTTGTTGTTTTTGTTGTTCAAATAATTTAATATCGCGACCACGAGAGACGGTTATAATAATTATTATTATATAATATAATTATTATATAATTATAATAATGATGACCATAAAAATGACGATAATAATTATAACGATGATCATTAGTATCTCTTATTATTATTGTTGTTGTTGTCGTTGTTGTTGTCGTTGTTGTCGTTGCTTCGGTTTGTTTTGTGTTGTTGTTGTTATTGTTGTTCAAATGATTAAATGTCGCGACCACGAGAGACGGATTTGCTCGTACATGTCCTAAAAATTGATCAAGGTTACTGGCTTCGTGCCAAACCAACGAATCCAAAGTCAAGGGACGCTTGGACTTCCAAAGTCAAGGGATCCCTCCCGTCGTCTCGTTTGGAAATATCGTACGACCGTTAATGCTGCCTAACTTGGTAGTACTCCTGAACAGTCATTTTTCGATTGGAATATGGAGACGCCTGTCACCGTAGGTGGAAATCTTACGGTCAAGCGGTTTTCTGGAATGATCTCACTTTTGAAAAGATACAACCGTTGTTGGACATTTTTTTCTAAGATTTCTCGAATATTACTAGTTTTTTTTTTTTTTTTATTATCCAACACGTTTTTATTATCCATAAATGTGGAGTTTGAGAAAAAGAATTAATAAACCGTTTTGCGTCGTGAATTTTTATCAATTTTCCATTGTTTAAAAATGAATTCTTAAACAACGGAAAATTGATAAAAGTTTCGTTGGAGTCGAAGACGTCAACGAAACGTCGCTGAATCCATGCTTCAATGGTAAAAACTATCGGTATTGTCCATCGACGATAACGATTCTCATTTCGTAGATGTTGCTCGAACGATGCATTTTTCTCTATAACGACGAAATAACGAGATGCAGCCCTAATTACGGATCGCCATGAATTTTCGAAAGTTTTCGTTTCCGGCCATTTTGGGATTTTTATGGGTCGTGAGTTTCTCAGGTTTTTATATAATTTATTGAATTTTCGTATATTTGGTTTCGGAGTGTTTTTGGGCTCGTGATTTATCGATTTTTCGTGACGTAAAAAATGATGTTACTTTGAGGGGCGACAGTTTTTTTAGGTCGCATTATTCCTCGATATTTCGGCAAAAGTTACAAAATTATATAAGTATCGTTTTTAATGTATCGAATAAATGATATTCGAAATTTGATCGAAACGATTGGACTCGAAATATGCATCGGGGGAAATATTGACGCGTACAAAACGGAGGAGTTTCGAACCTCCCAAAATTGCACGAGGAAAGATGAACTTGTAGCTGTACGATCGACGCGACATGTTAGAACTAGCCATCCACATGTCCCACGTGTGCAGCTCGATATTCCAGGTTGAACTTCCCCACCCTTCAATTCCTCCTTCGGTTTAACGCGTTTTGTGCTTCGACGTACACGCGGGAAGAGCTCATATTCCCCGTGGACGAATTTATCTCGTTTCGTGTATCTCCTCCTCGTGATGGAAATCCACAGTGGCCACGATAACGATAATGACCGGCTCTGGAATACGTTCTATGCATCGAAGAGGCAACGCTACGCCAATCGGATTACCGTTTCCGAGCCTTCGTGTATTTATCATTCGGACAATTTTCGGAGGGAACCAGAATTCGTTGGGTTAAGAAAAAAACATTATTTCGCTAATGTCGCGATACGACTGCCAGTTTATTCGAAATTCAGTTAATCGAAAATATCGGGATTGTTAAATGTCAGTTTTAAAACAATTTAAATTGAAACTGGCGGATTTGATAAGTTGTTTCATTTCGATGAAGATAAGAAGTACAATGGTTGAAATTGAATTTTTAGATTTTTTAAGGATGGACGGATTTAAAGAAATCGTTGAGTGGCAACGAAAATCGATTTTTCCTAACCACTCTATTTTTTTTTTCACCGATTTTAAAGTCTCGAATTTCCCATGGATCGTTACATTTTTTTTCTTTCTTAGATTTTGAACACTCTAATTTTTAATAAAATAAAATCGATTCGAAAAAGAGTTGGATCGCGCCTGAAAATTTTATCTTTGGATTCTGTTAACCCGATGTCGGATACTTTACGAACGATCAAAGTTTGACAATCCTAATTTCCGAATTTTCATTTTTCAGAATGAATAAGCGGTTTTGAATTTTGAAAATGTGTCATTAGATCCAGTCTTTTCTCAAGTATCCCAACTGTGAGATTACGAGACAAATCTAACAAATTTGATTTTCCATCGGAGAGTAGCACGAAAATAACATTATCGAAAACTTAATTTTTGGTTGGCTCGCGTTCCGTTTCGATCGGTATGATAAAGCAGTTATAATGATAACAATCCGAATGTGGAACCGATGCTGAATGTCGGAGTGCGATAGCGATCAGTGGAGTGAATCAGCCCCACGATACCCTAAATGATACAGCGGACGATTACATCAGGAGCTTAGGTCCTGAACAATAGTGACAATGCTACCGAGCGCCGCAGGATAACATAGGAAACCACCCAACCCTTGTCCAATAGCACTTTTCGAGAGAAGAAAAGTCAATGTAATTGGGACCACAAAGGGCTGTTGTACAGCTTCCATTTAGTACTCGATGAGGACCCACGACAAATGCTACCGCGTCTACACAGCTCACGATCAATTCAACATGAAAAATGATCGCATGGAAAAGAAAACATGGATTAATATCGCACGTGACAAAATGAAATGCGATAATCCGTACTACGTGTGTTCAACGTGTATTCGCGGGTAGGAAAATATCATTCGATACAAAGGGTTTTTTTTATTAATAGAATTGTTTGGGTTTTGTCATATATATTTCGATTTTTTTGGGGGTTTCCTCATATATATTTCGGCTTGTTTGGATTTATCTAGGTTTGTTTGGGTTTGTTTGCATTCTTTTTTTAGTTTGCTCTGGTTTCAATTAATGTATTTATTTGGATTTTTTTGGTTTTCTTCGGTTTGTTTGAATTTGTTTAGGTTTTGTCATATATATTTCAATTTTTGGGGGGTTTTCTCGTATATATTTCGGCTTGTTTGGGTTTGTTTGGGTTTATCTAGGTTTGTTATTTTTTTTTTCGCGTTTATCTATGTTTCTTTGGTTTTGCTTGGGTTTATCTACCTTTGTTTGGGTTTGTTTGCATTTTTTTTTAGTTTGCTTTGGTTTGAATTAATTTATTTATTTGGATTTTTTGGTTTTCTTTGGTTTGATTGAATTTGTTTCGGTTTGTTTGAGTTTTCTCATATATATTTCGGTTTTTTGGGGTTTTCTCCGGTTTGGTTAAATTTGTTTGGGTTTTGTTATATATATTCCGATTTTTTTTGGGTTTACATAGGTTTGTTAATTTTTTTTTCGCGATTATGTCTCTTTGGGTTTGTCTGGTTTCTTTGGTTTTGCTTGGGTTTATCTTCCGTTGTTTGGGTTTGTTTGGGTTTGTTAACTTCTGCCATCGCAGCAAAAAAAAAATGGAGGATGAGAACTTTCGCAACTAAAAATAAATGATTTTTCGTTGTGTTCCAACAATGCAAAATTCAATCCCACCAATAATATTATCAAGTCCAATAAATGAAGTGCGTCGCGCTCAGTCGTCGATCAGAAAAAGTGATCGCGCCTCATTACTCGTAATTTTCCTATCCCGTTGTCTCGGGACGGTCGCACGGTTGAAATGAAAAAAAAAAAAAAAACAAAACAAAACAAATGCGAATGCCGGGGCTCGCCGCGTAGTAGTATTTGTAGTACTATAAGAGCGTATGTTATATACGTATTGGCGCGAGTCATGCGTGCAACAATGAGCGCCTGCCTCAACATCTTCGGCCTACGGAGGCACATTCGTCGTATACTGTACGCGTACACATCGACGTATCGTCAATGTACAGTGAGATCTTGATTTTTCTACCATTCCATCATTTTCTACCATCTTTGCCATTCCTCTGCATTTCTCCCACTGCCTCTCCGCATTTTCGAAATCGTCGACTCGAAAAAGCAATCGTTTTACGAAAAATGTACGAGTATATTTATTTTTAAAAAATTAGACACTTTCAAAAAAGTGACGATTTTTTAAAAATAATTTATTATTAAAGGAAAAAATTGTGCAAATACAGAAGTTTATGAAAACGTAATATTCATAAAATAATAAACACCAGAGTGATTCTTAATTTTTAATTGTTGCTCATTTTTTAACATTGATAATAAATCTTTATTTTAATAATATCATTATTATACAATAATTAGTATATAATTCCAGTCTTTTATTC
>JAPYZI010002870.1:0-20695 GCA_030523105.1 Ophioninae sp. A BG-2022a | reverse complement strand
TCAAGTTAGGCAAAAACCTTTTCCAAACACCCCCGATGAAACCCCGTTGCACCTAAGGCGCTCGCTCCGCGACCTTTTGAAATATCGTGATTTTTGAGACTTCGTGAAATCGGGCCTGGGAGGTCGAAAATTTTTTTTTTCCGTTTTTGAACTTTTAAAAGGGTCCGTTTCATCGGAAATTTTCCGCTGATTACGAATACGCCCGATTTTTTTGCCGAAAGTGGAAAATTAGACCGGGAAAATGGGAAAACCCCATCCTAGAATACTTTTTGGACATTTTTCCCTGCTGCAGATTACGGTAGCTATCGTAGCGACGGAGGTTACGAATTAGCGCAGTGAACAAGCGACAAGTGCCAAGTCAAAAAGTATATTGATTTTACGGAAGGATGGAAGCGCAGTCGGTAAGAATGGAGAATGCGAGCCGCTGCGCCGAAAATTCGAAAAAACCAATCTCTCCGCAATTTCTTCACAAAAATAGATGAAACAAAGCTCAAAATGTTGCATATACACAATAAATTTCATTAAAAGCGGTTGAATAGTACGGGAGAAATTAGATTTTGAAATTTCGATGTGGCTAGGAACGTGTTCGTCATTCCCTTAAATCCTCCTGCTCCGTATAACCCAAACAAACCGAAACAAATCTAAACTAACCCAAACAAAATCATAGCGACGAGGTAAGGAAAAAAGATGAATATTAAAAAGACGCGACAGGTCGTTTCAATGGGTCAACGACGACTGACGTGACATCTCGGTGAACCGACAAGGCCGACGAGGGCAACGCGATACTTTTCATTTAACAATCGCAATCCGTATTCTCGTCCACGCGAGATACGTACCGGCGCGTGTACGCGGAACTAACTCTCGCGAAAGCACCGTTACAAAGAAAGAATTGTACCGGCCCGCCGGAGAAGAGATCCATCGTCCCGTCACGCGACTTTACGAACATCATCTCGCTCGACACTCGCGAGATTTAACCGCAATCAACGCCTACTCGAGAGAGCAACGACGAGACTCGAGTCTCAACGCCAGTTTTACTTTTATCAATGTTTTTTATACACTTGCCTATTTTTTTCTCACAAAAAAAAGGGATTGTACAAAGAAATCGCTATCGAGAAAACGGGTTTGTGTCGAATTGAAGATTTATCGGCAAAATGAAAATGCAATTTGTTGTCTTTTTCGTTATTTCAATGCGATTAAAAAAATGAATATCCTTCTCAATTGAATGAAAACATATATATTTATTTTTAATTGATCAAGGAAATAATTATATTCGTCTTAATTTCATCGAAACATATATTTTTAATGAATTATTGTTACGATTTTTAATTAATTGGAAGAAGCTGCATATTTATTTTCATTCCGTTCCATCGAACTTCAAAAATAAATAATAAAATAATACAATAAAATACAGAGGGAGAGAAAGAGAGAAAGGCTGTGCGCAAGAGAAGAAAGGGGATCGGAAAGCCGCTTCGGGACGAGCAAAAATAGCTGTAACGTCACCGAGCAATGGACCGCGCAAAGTCATAACTCGGCTATAAGCTCATCCGGAGCAGCCTTTGAATACTTTGCGTCGAAATAAATCTTAGACTCAACTTTTATAAAAGATTTCAATATCTCTTTCCATTCAAGCAAAGCGTACTCGACGATAAATTCGTACTGATCGATTTGGCACGTTTGTCTATTATTCGCGACGATCTTGGAACTTTTTGTCCCGCGTGGAATTCGTGGTTTTTTCCACTCGCCGGTTTTCGTACGTACGCGCAGAGAAACGCGCAACCGTCCCTAAAATACGCAAGGGTGAAAGTGGCCTTTGAAGGGAGTCAGCGGTCGTCCGGACTATCGGAGGGTCGTCGTAAATCCATCGGCCTCTTTTCGGGCTTCGGGATACTCGTCGCAAAAGTCCAGGGGAGAAAAAATTCACCGGACAGTTTTGGAGGCTATCAGCGAAGAGAGAAATTCGTTCGACCCTCTTTCTTTTCTTCTCATCGATTATTAAAGTTCGTGAACCGAGCGAGAGCGCTAAATTTTCAGTGGACGGTTCATCGAATTAATTGAAATATTAGTTACTAGGAGTTCGGACGAAGTCAGTCGCGACTTTATCGTGGAATCTGTGTGCTCATTTTTTACGGGTTTCCTTTGTTTGTAAACTAATTTATATGTTTTTTTTTTTTATTATTTATTTGTTTACTTGTATATTCATTTTTCAAGGAAGATTTTATTTACCCACTAAAATTGAGGAAAACATTGATTTTTTATTCTCGAGAGAATAATTTTTTTATTGCAATAATTTGGACATTGCGTTTTCTTTTTTCATTCTAAATTGAGTGAAATTTCGTGATTTTTGAGATTTCGGAACAGCGGCCGGGGAAGTTGAACATTTTTTTGCGCCGTTTTAAAAGTATTAAATCGGTCTATTTAATCGTAAATCGTAAACTTTTACGAGCAACGATCAAACGAGCAAGAACCCTCTCAAGGGGGTCAAAGATTCGCGATAATGCATCTACGTGATAAGATTAAGAATCAATGGCCCGCTTTATTTTTAGAGTATAATTGATGGCCTTGTCGTGATAGTGAATTTTTGGGGTTGCGGCAAGGCCTATTTTTTTCTTCTTTCTCGAAGGATGCAAAGGTTTTCGTAACATTCGTTTCGCCAGATTTAATTCGACTCGACGGCATCCTTACGAGAGTTTTTTTGGGTTTCTTATTATGCTTGGTCATTTTTATCCTTAATGTATTTTTTTTTTTTAGCTTCGTTTGGGTTTCCAGCCAAAAGGAAGTTTTGTTTGGCTGAAAACCCAAACGAACCGAAACAAATTGTTTCTATTTCTATATCACGAATCCAATATAACGATATTAAAAAAAAAAACCACAAAAAAAAAAACGGTTTTCATGGATTTCCGATCGCTTCGAAATAAATAAAATTTGTTCGGGTTTGTTTGGGTTTCGAGCAAAAAAAAAAAAAACTTCTGTTTTCCCGGTGATAAAAAAACAACTTCTCGCATTGTTTTCAGTGCTTTAACGCGAACATAAGTTTCAAGAGAATCGAAGGTGAACGACAAAGCGAGTGTTTTTATTCTGTTAGGAGAGGTCGTAATCGCGAGTTGTCACTGCGGAGTCATGGAAAGAGAGCTCAATCGCACGGACTTTTATTGGATACGCGCTCGTTCGTTCGTGCTATTTCGCACGTATTTTCAAGACGAACGAGAGAACACGCATTTACATACTCATTCGGTACATAGGTAGACGCGATAGAACGTGCGCTCAACGTGAGTCACAATCTCGGTCTACCGTGAATAACGAGTGTAACGTCGACCTGATAAAGTATCAATACGTCACCTGAAAATATAAGCCCGCCACGCTTTTCTCAGCCGCGCTATCGCGCTTCTTTTTCCACTTCGGATAATCCTCGAGTGCACGACGCACGATTCGGACTGAACGCAAACATTTGCACGACCCTTTTTTTCAGCCTGCAACTCTCGTTAAGAATTTCGGTATGCAAAAAAAATGACTTCTAAAAAAAGAAGATCGAGCCAAATACTGTTTTTATAATTAATCTTCGTTCAACCGTATTTAAAATGGAATCTCAATTTTTTTATCGGATCTTTCCGATTTTTTTTTTGGAAAAAAAAAATGATCGTTGTAAAAATTCGATATATTTTTATCAAAGCGATTTCGAAGAGTCATTAAAAATCATTTTTCTTAATTACAACATCTTCACCCCGGATTCTTAAGAGGTTTTTTTTTTTCGTCGAGCTAGTAATAAAACTTGAAAAACTTTTTTTTTAAATCGATCCAACATTCCCGAAAATAGATCAGGCGAAAAAAAGGTATATGGCACAGGATTGAGAATCGCCGGGAGCAGGAGGATATTATTTAAATAATACATTTAAATGTATTCAATTTATTATTTTTAATTTAATAGAATTAGACTTTCAATAAATTTCATTTTATTTTTACAATAAAAATAAATATTAGAAATAAAAATGATATTTTATTAATTCAATTAATATTTGTATTAATCGGAGGTTCGATTCTTTGGGATATTACGGAGGAGGAAAAAATACGCGCGACAACGTCGATTCATCAACGTCGAAAATTGTTTTTACGAATTGCGAATCCCGAACGACGAAAGGGGAGGAGTAGCGCGTGAGTACGAGAGGAACGAACGTGGCGAGGTTCCAAGAGTGATCGCGTCGGGTTTAAACTCGAGCCGGAGCTCTCGCGGGTTTCTTTGTCGAGCAGGTTTGAGGAAACGGAAGTCGCGGGGGAGTCGAACGTTATCTCGCGTTCTGGATAAACCAGCGCCCCGGAAACAATAAATTCGCCTCGCAAACCAAACAGTCTCTAATGAATGAATCACTCGGCGAAAATCCTTTTTGCGATCTAAAGGCCCTGTCGACCCATCAGAGGTGCCTCAACCATAAATATTGCGCGTGTCTCGCTCGAATTAATATTTATTTTTAAACAAAATATTTATATATTCAATAAACAAAAATATCAATTATTTTGTTTGTACAATAAATATAATGATACGATCAAAAAGAAAAAGCCATACAACTTCGTTTACGTTTTTATCGTAACATGATTATAAATTGTATAATAATATTGCAATGAAATAATAATAATAAATAATAATAATAATAATAATACGCTATATTATTATTATTATTATTATTGTTGTTGTTGTTATTATTTTGATCGAAGCGTCCTGAAATTTGTGTTTCTCTTTCCCTCGAATCGTGGTTCATGCTTCTCCTCGGATTTCCCCGTGGATTTAAAAAATTCAGTTCCTTCCGGACCGGGAGAGTTTCTATGCTATTACTCGATTTCCGTTTCGCCTGGTACCGCGCGAACTGCATTTCCACCAAGATCAATATTCAAGTTGCCAATATCACGCGTGGCAAGGATATTCCTTTTATTTGAATAACTTTCTACTCTCGACTCCCGACAGTGTGTTTATTCGTTCGAGCTTGTGTGAATTTATCCATTTTCTCAAAGATACGTTCTCTACGTCTTGCACGTATCATGCGGGTATCAGTGGCGTGCACTTTTTCATTTTTTACACCCGTTGTCACAATTGTTCTTTTTTTATAAAAATGTTCGTTACGAAATGTTTATTATAAAAATGTTTTTTTTTTTGTTTTTCGTTGTGACGGATGTTTCGTGTTCGTGTTCAGGGGTAGAGACGAGACGGACGATTCGCGCGTCGTTGGAACGCGAAAATTCCTTTTTCTTCTCGATTCATTTATTTTAAATAAATTTTAATATATTTTTATTATCCTCGTTTAAAATATACTTCGATCAAGTATTTTTTGTCGTTTTAACATTGTTTTGGCATTCAATATTCGTTTTTGTCAAAAAATACATTTGGAGCAATAAAATATCGATCATTTACTACGAAAAACGTATTTACAAGAAAACAACCGAAACAATGCGAAATATATTGGTAAAATATTTACGAAAATACAACAATTTGAAAAACGTCACTTATAAGTTGGCGGCGGAACTGTCCGCTCGAAGGTTCAAGAGCCGAAATTTTTTCGAGATTTTGAGCTTTGGCGGAAGCTTTTCATCGTCCCGAAAAAAAAGGGGATAAAAAAAAAGGGTATCGCGCTTCAACGACGTCGGATCGAAGATTCGTAAAAGCGAGTGGATGGAACACAAGCTAGACAATAATCTCTATAGGTATGGAGTGCGACTCGCGAAAGGGATCGCTCGTGCGTGCGCGTGTTTCGTGTTTCACAAGTGAGTGCTAAAAAAATGTGCCGTGGACGTCAACCGTGAAAAGCAGACGAACAATCGATTCCGTTTCTCTCTCTCTCTCTTGGAATCGGACAACGATTGGGACTTGGCTTTCAAGTTTTTTTTGCAAGGGTACCTCGGGATCCTGGATCTGCTCGGAATCGGCCGATGCGCTGGAGGTCTTCAGTATGCTGTAGAGCTTTACGTACGGGGCCTTGATCAGCTACAAGGGGATACACGCGAATGCAAACTCGTCACTGTTCGATGATTCTTTTCTCTCTCCTTTTCGCGTGTTTTCGTAAGTTATCGAAAATTCTCGTTTTTTTAATTATTATTATTTTTTTTTTTCAACACCGGTAAACGAAAAGTCGCGCGGTCGAACGATGCACAAGTTGGAAAAAATCGAACGCTCACCTCCCAGGACTCTCGGGTGAGCTCCGTTATTTCGCCGCTGTTTCCTTTTCCCTCGTCGCTCGTTTCACCATCCTCGCCCGCATCTTGGGGCGTCAATTCCGGCGACAAATCCGTATCCGTGTCTGACAGTACGTACCCCTTTTCCCTCCAGTAATTCTCGTCCAACTCGCCGTAGAGAGCTGGCACCCACGCATGGATGAATCGGTACAGATCGTCCACCCTGAACAACATCGATTTTTTATAACGGACGTTCGAACGATCTCCGTGTCGCGTGTCCAATGTTTATTATTTTATTTTCTTTTTATTCTATCGAGAATTGAAACAATCACACGCAGGTATTCTAGGAATCCAATATTTGGATATTCAAGACACCCGTGCGACTGTTTCGTTTCGATCGGTAAAATAATAAAAATGGGGGGAAAAAAAACAATAAAAAATAAAATAAATAAAAAATGTTGTATCCATTCGATCGTCGCTCTTTTTTTTTTATTAATAGAAAAAAGATCGGCCGCGGAGCATAAAAAATATTGAGATCGTCAAGAATTGATAAATATCTGTATGTATTTTTGTTCGATATATATCCGTAATCGTTTCCGTTCGGTCACCCGACGAAAGCACGAGCACGATCCCAATTATTTAACCAGCCCGAGCCAATCTCGCGCCCAAGAGAAAAAAAATGAAAAATGTACCTTCGAGCGACAAAGGGTAAGCCGCGATCGACGATTCGTCTCAATTGTGGAAGGTAGAAATAATCGAGTACTCGAGTCATCGCGGAGACGAGCGCGTTCATCATCGCGATCCGCACCAGGAGGAACAACGAAAATTCGTACTCTCCTTGTTTCGCTCGGTTCAATCGGTTTCGCGGAAGGTAATCTATACCGAACGGCAATTCTGACGCGACTGCGATTTTATCTCCGGGTGCATCATTTGCGTGCTGTTTGTACGGGAATCTCGATAGCCAGGATCGATACCAATCGGGCATAAAGATTGCAGAACGAACCTACGTTCGAAAAGTGATTCTTCGCGCCAACGCGATACCGGAGATAAGACGATACAGGTGTGTTACGGTTCAATCCCGTTCTCAGTTTATTCACTTATTTCAATCGGAAAAATTTCGTTCCGGCTGAACGCCCTCGACGCGGCTACTTTATTATTATGGAAATTATAATTTACGTTTTGGAAGACGAACGAACGCAAAGAAAGCCGAACTTTTTAATTATAATAAAAATTGCGATTAATTTTACACGCGAACAACGAATTATAGCTTTATTAATTGAATCAATTATATTTGATTAATTAGTTAGCTAATAAATAACTTATATAATTAGAGTTATAATTAACTTCGAAAGTAATGAAAGTTGGTTGTAACTTTGATTATAACGAATATAATATTGTTTATTATATTTATTATTATTTGCTGATTATAAAGATTATTATTGGGCCGGAGGAAAAAAAGTTTTTTTGCTTCGGGCAACGCGCTTTCGCGCTTTGCGTCGGGAAACATCCGCCCACTCGGTGGGTGAGGCTCAAGGTACCTCGATTCAAATAATAATCACGATAACGAACGTTTACCAGTGTACATCGAGGAAGTGCGTTGCCCGAAGCAATAGAATTTACCATTCAAAGAAAAGGCAAAAAAAACGTAATATCAAATTGTAGCCGCAATCAGGCTCAAGATATACGATTCCTCCGGGCTTCAAACTCGGTATTCGAATTGAAACGACAAGGGGAAAGAACGAAAAAAAAAAAAAAAATGGGTGGGAAGTTATCTTTGCCGGACGATAAATGCGAGCGTTCTTGCAGAGCGATCTCGTTGTTTGCGTTGTTGAAAATTTCCATCGCTCGAATGCGACGAAAACAAATTTTTTGTCGAGTGTTTTTCTTTTCTTTAATCTATTTTTATTATTATGCTAAATGTTTTTTTTTTTGCATGTTCGAGCCGTGGATTCAACGAGGATTTAGAAAAATAATTTTACGAGCCGTTGCAACTCGAACGGATAATGCGTGACGTTTCGTCGGTGGGGAAAAAAAAAACTTGGCGCCTGCGACGTGCAAAAAATGTGATAAGCGACAAAGGACAGTCGGAGAGGCGAAAACTATTTACTTTCGCGATCCCTCCGAGTGACGCGGATACTGAAATTGAAGCTAACTCCGGAGATAATTTTAGAAAGTTTCGACCTGATTTATCAAGCGTTTGGTCACGTGTTTGAAAATCGGGGCTATCGTGTAACTCGAGTAAGGCTAACCCAAACAAACCCAAACAAACACTCGCGAATGGACGACCGTGTATTTCCAGTTTTTTTTAACCTTTCCGCGGTAGAAATTTAGCGATAAGAATTATTATTAATGATCCAGGCACTCGTTATTGATTTTCATCCTGATCGTTCGAGCGAAAATAAAACGAGTACGAATATCGAAAATAGTGAACGTTCGATGGCGATCGAAACGGAAGAAAAACGGGAGAATTTTCTGGTGCGTAGTTGAAGCGCTTCGATTCACGTGGGAGTGCTCGCGAGAAATTTTAGACACTAGAGACGATCCGGGCGTAGGTGCTCGAGTGTTTTTTTCTCTCTCTCTCTCTCTCTCTTTCCCTCTCTCTCGTTCGCGTTGTGACTTGACGCCACAAATGTCGGCGAAACGCGCGAATTACGACGTCGCAAATGCGATATCGTTCCCGCCAATTTTTCAAACCACTGGTGCGAAGCTAACCGACTCGTTTCGTTTTCTCGAATCCGCGATAACCCGGGGATACAACGAAACAACGAATAATACTTGATTCGGTGGAATGATTATTAATCAATAACTCAATGATTTATAATAAACCGTCGACTAATTGTATTCACTTGGATAAACTTAATTAATATTAATAAATTTCAATTCGCATATTCGAGGTCTCGGAAAATCATCGTTCAGACTTGTTTTTTCTACACGACTAATCCGCATCAAGAGGACTTTGTTATTTTTTGTTTTTTTTTTTTTGTTTTTGAGGTTCTCCACGAGGCAAAACAAATGACCGGTAATTCGCTTAGCCGGATAAAATTTCTGTTAATTCGAAAGTTTCCATCGAATCAATAAAGGAACAAACAAGCTTAATCGAAAGGAGTTCGACGCGCAGCTGAAACGCGCGACGTCGCGGAGCGACGGGGGCAATGGTAACATCGGAAAATATAGTGCAACGAAAATAGTATTTTTTTTTCACCTGTCCCGAGGAACGCTGAACCAATACTCGGGCCGGAGCTTCTTCTTTCCGTAGCTCATTATCGGTGTCGATCGAGGTATCTTCTTGTCCTTCGGTCTGCCGGTTCGTAGTCTCAGGTACAACGGTGGATCCTCGCAGGATCGCGCCGGTCGTGGAATCAATTCTGCGTCACGGATGGTTCACAGATCAGAACGAATAAAGAGTAGCGAACGAAAAATCAAGAAAAAAAAATACACGTCACGAACAATCGTGACGTCGTTTCGTCCGGAGAATCTCCCACAGCAAAATATATACCGGCCACGAATTCACGAATCGAAAAGCTATAAATGTTTTTTTTTTTTTTTACAGATAGTCGATTTCCGTATTGGAACGAGCGACCGGAGAGCGAAAATCGTGAATTCGTGGCCCGTCCAAACGGCAGTCCTTGATAAGCACACTCTGAAAAAAAATGTAAAAAACTGTTCCACAAAAGAAAAATGATAGTGGACGGGGATAAAATTTGATGCACGCGAGGAGAGGAGAAATCGTGTAGTTTTCGGTCGGTTTTGAAATTCCGGATCGAGCAAGGGTCGACGGGACGAAAAAGCGAAAGAGTACTCTGCGACAACGGGACGGAGGGAGAAAACAGCGCACATAAATCTTCGATGCAAGAGGAAAGCGAAAGAAATAAAAATAAGGCGGTAAACTCGAGTTATCGGTTGGGATCGATCTCTCGAGTTCGATGAACCGTTCCCTCCCCTGCGCGTGTTTGGACGTTGATTAATTAATTATTCGAGGAATAAAAGAATGTTGCGTCAGCCAACGAGAACACTGTGGAAAAAACAATTTCTCATTCGCGACTGTTCGTTTTTTTTTTAACGCGCGTTACGAGTAATCGTCGTAATCGTGCGAACGGTGACGATAAGGATTCGAGAATATCGGACGATATATTTGTCCGGAGTCTCGATTAATTATCACGGGTCGGCAATCTCGTCATCTATCGTCGAACTTGCATCGCGCCTCGATTATGGTACCGCGATAAATTGCTAATCGTCATCCACGAAATATCGAGATTGTTATTAATTTCAACGAAATTCCTCATTTCCATTAATTATTCCCATTGATCAATCCCCTTAATCCCCATTAATTCTCATTAATTATTTCCATTCATTCGCACGATGTAACGAGATTGTTATTAATTATTAATGTTAATAATTAAATAACGAGCCTTCACCCGGCAATCTCTTTTTTTCTCCCTCTGACTCGTACACGAAAAAATGTTAATCGAAGCTCGTTGAATCGAGTATTTAAAAAATCAGTAATTAATTGAAACGAAAATGAGGAAACGGAACGTTTCGCTCGTTCTCATAATTTCGTGATCATGATCGAATGACGATTGTCATTAACGGTGCTCCAATGAATTGACGAGTAGACAAAATTCTCGACCGAGCAACGTTCAACTTTTCGTCGTTAGAATTCGTTGAAAAATAATGTTTTTCTTGTCCGATTTTCAGAGATGGATCTGCGAAAAAAAAAAACGATTCAGGGTGATGATAAATCGTGAAGAGTCGAGAATGAAAATGAGACGGTAAGTTCAAGAGCGCGGTATCGAGCGATGTTCTCCCGGAGGGTTGGCTTATCTTCGTGTTTACCGTGGAAAACATAAGAAACAAAAGACAGCTTTACGAGGGTGGTCTCGCGTGATCTCGTTTCCGGAGATACGAACGATCAAGGATGGAGGACTATAAATAAGCAATTTATGATTTTCGGGGTGATACATCGGTGAGAGACGGTAAGCGAGAGTGAGTACGATGCTTGAAAATAAAGATCCCAGAAAGAGAGAGACAGAGACAGAGAGAGAGAGAGAGAGAGAAAGAGAGGCAGACACAAAGAGAGAAAAAGATTCTACTCTCGTACGAATCATTGTGGTCCGAAGTTAATACAGAAGGGTTATCAATACTTTAGTCATTTTCGTAACTGGTTAGAAGAGGAAGAAGACAGTTTCGAATAGTTAGAAAAAGTGAGCAAGCTAATACAGTATGAACCTACCGAGGCCTTCAAGTTCGGGAAAATTAGGTGCTTGGACTAGAGGGACAACAGAAAGAGATGATATTACTGTTATTAGTTGTGAGACTGGAAACAAAAAGAAACCTAATCCTCATTACCGTTTTCCGAAACATCGTGTTACTCTGCAATTTATTTTTCTTCCATTATTTCCCAAACGATTGAATTTTTTACAATTATGTCAAAATGATATCCTCGAGTACACGAAGTTTCATAGCACGCGAATTAAAAAATCTTTTCGCCAGGGTAGCGTGATTTCCAAAGCGAGGAAAATATTCCTTAGTTATTTTGCCCGTAATAAATATGTGATAATGTTGAGTTCTAGTTATCAATAATATTTGGCTATCGACGATAAGTAATTCGTAATATTTACGGATTAATAGTGAATAGCGTTTTAAATATTCATTAATCGGATGAGTCATTGATAATAGACAATACTTGTATTAATAATAAGTTACTAGGTTATACTTGAGGACTGACAAGTTGCTAGTAACTTATCGCGAGTAAGTAGCAAATTCTCGGGCTCTCCTTATCGAAATATGGAAATCGTGCTACCCTGACGTCACTTCGTCGTACATTACTGACAAATCGTCTATCAATTCTTTTTCTTCCCGATATTTTGAAACCTGGAAAATGTGATTAATTTTTTTGCCTATTTCTCGAGCCCGAAATTAATTGAAATTCCACAGCGGGTGGATTAAAGATTCGGAGCGGTAAAAAAATAATACATTTTTGTTCGTCGCGGTTATACAGATATCGAGATAATCTCCGGGAATCGAGATTGAAACGTGGGAAGCGACTGATGGGAATAAGTTTGCCTAGTAGCGAAACAGTACGGATAAATAATAAATAGCCTATGCGGAAAAACTAGCCGGTGCGGTGTGCTGTACGATCGTCTCGTAGCCAATGAATCGAGGTTATCATCGTGATCCGATCGTTGTCCAATTGGATCGAGGTTTACGACGATCGGAAGGCGTTTGATGAATATTTTTATTTACTTCTAATCGTAAATAGGGATTTTCATCGACCGCGTTTGGCAAACTTTATAAAAAGATGTTTCAATGATATTAATTTTTTGAATTAAAAGAAACTGTATAAATCTATTATTTATAACAAAGGTGAAGAAAATATTCATCTTAAATTAAATCGAATACAACGAGTATATGAAAATAAAAATATTTGATAAATTATTAAAAATGATTAACGATTGATCCGACCTGGTCGATTAATTTTCGACGAATCTTAACGCGCGGCTTCCTAATTATTTTTACGTTAGAACGTCGACAACGCGCTGATTGAAAAGTCAAAGCTTACTGTCAAAACTGACGAAAAGTTCGGGCATGTCGTCAACGGAGACCATACTGCGATAGTCCAGTCTCGGTGGGGCTGTCGAATTTTTGCTTCCTCTGCTGCTGTCGACGCTGCTGCTCCCGGAAGATGTCAGGGGTTGCTGCCGAATGAAGGTACCCACGGAGGACCGCCTGAAAGAAATTTCGTAACAATTAATTTTTCGATCTTTTTGCCGACAGCGAAACATCTTACGACAGTCAATAATAAAGTGGATAAAAAATCAATGATAATAAATAATAATAATAATAATTGAGGGTTCGCGCTGCGGATACACGGTGAACGTTGGTCCGATGTTGTTTGGGTTTGTCGTGTCGGTTTTGCCGGTAAGCGGGGCACAACTCACAGCGGAGGATTTTTTTTCGCAGGTTTTTTTACTCGAGACTGAAAAGGTTTTTTCGCGGGGCAAGCGCGACAAAGACAGTGGATTTTAGAGGTGCGAATTGCGACGAGAAGGATTTTCGACGTTGGGGAAAAAGGGGTCGAATCGGGATCCGTGTACTTTGAGTTTCTCTACTTTACATATTTCTGGTATACACATAAAGCGCTGTAACGTGTCGCGGAATTCCAATTAATGCTATGATAAATAGTCTCTTCGATAATTGTCAAAGTTTGGAATCCTTCGCTGAATTTCAACACTAGAATGACCATTTTCGGTCTTCGAGGGAAATAATTTATTTAAGAGTAAGAGTCGCTTGAACCGTGAGGATATTCGATGAAAGAAACATTTATCAGGAACCCGGGGATAGCGAAGCTTGTCACGATTAATTGGAATTCGACGGGATCGTGTGCGTTGCTCGTTGCAACGGTGATGGTGTCGTGCGCACCGAGAGAAATTACGCCTCGGAATTGGATAAGATTATTCGGCTCGATCATAACTGGTTCGAAGGAATATTCAGTATCAAACTTGAGCGACATTTTCATTATCGGCTTCGCGCGGAATTGAAAATTGAAAGATCTCGGGGGTTGTAAAGTTCGCATTGTTCATACGGCGCGAAAATCGATTGGTTCCCATTTTTGACATTTTTACGTGCTTGATTTATGCTCGGAGAATTCAATTGGATGATGATTAAAAAATAAATTATTTATTTACTTATTTACATAATCAATAAATAATTCAATTATTTGTATAAGTATAATTGAATTATTTATTGGACAAAAATGAGAAAAATGAGAGAAAAATCCTAAAAATTAAACAAATCAATCATGAATTGATTCAATGAAAAAAATATATATATATATTTCCATCACGAAAAATCATTCCTCTCGGTGTCGCGGTGTAATTAACGATCCAACTACGATTACGAGAGACACAGAGAGAGTAGACGAAAAGAACATCGCAAGATAATTGGAACTATACACGTAGGGCGCATAACAATCGAATCAACAACGAGTCGTTGGTACTTCGGGAAGGCAAGGACAGTGGGGTAACACAAAGTGAAAAACAGATAGAGAGAGATAGAGAGAGAGAGAGAGAGAGAGAGAGAGAGAGAGGTGTGGAGGAATCCGAGGCCGGGACGAGACTCACCCGATGAGACCTCCTGGGCCTGGAGAAAACTGGGGATTGCCGGGGTCCTGGGAGAGAGTGGCGGCGGTGAGCGGAGGAGTTCCTCCGGCTCTACCGGCACTCTCTTCGCTCGGCGTTTTGGCAAAGAGGCCCGAGCTAAAGTCACTCACCAGGTTGATCGGCGAGCTTTATCATATCCCAAACCATCATCGACGTTACATTACATACGCAAGAGTTAGTCCACGTTCAAAAAGACGAAGCGCACATTCAAACCCATTTTCAGTCAGCGGCAAAGCACTTTGCCTCGCTTACGATACACGGGCGTGCCTTTCGAGGCGAAATCAGGCACGGGCGGCAAAAAAAAAATCCAGAATTTGTTTCATCCGAGTTCTTACGAAATTAATTGAATTTTACTGAAGAATAATTTGTTTATTTTAACGATATAATTATTTTTCATTTTATTTTATTTTATTTTATATAAATTTATTTTTAATTGTGTCATCGATTATTTTTTATTTGAACCTTAATAATATCAGGATCGATCTTGAGTTGAGCAACTGATTTTTATGCATTATTTGATTCTATAAGAATTAATGTAATTAATCTATTTTCAATGACGATTAATTTATTCAATTCGGCACATTGGGCTTCAACAATTGAGATTAATTTTATTAATTAACTCGATGACGTTTTTCTTGTGATCGATGTTTTTCAAAGAGCGAGACGTCGATCGATAAAAATTTCATGCCACTCGATGAGTTATACAAGTATAATAAAAATCACGAATAAGTTATCTCGATTTTTCGACCGCTGCGTACGTAATTTCGCCTCACGGAATACTCCTGTTTGTTTTTTAATCCAAGTAAAATTTTCGACACTTATGGAGTTTTCATTGTATCCCAATGATGTTCCATTCGATCGGAATTGATCGACCCGATTGAAAAATGGATTGAACGAGCGAAAGAATTATTAGACAGAGATAAAGGAGGGTCGTTTAAAACGAAAAAGGAGTCAATTTCCACGCTCGTAGAGAAGTGTCTCGTCACGATCCAGTTTGTCGATCGATCGATCGGTATTTCCATCGATCCGTAAAAACATTACGCACTTGAAATTTCGATCCGGCGTCCGGTAGTCGTCGACGCGATACGTGACCAAGAATCGATAGAAAGAAAAACAGCGGATGGAATAGGAAAGTAATCGCGGGTAGCTGCGCTATTCGGCAAATAACACGGTCTAAGAAACGATCTATGATCAGCCAGCGATTATCCCTATACTCATTTTCGCTATAGGCGTTGACGGAGAATGAAAACAAAAATAAAATGTTATTGCGCGATTGAGCGAGTTTTCGAGCGGCGGCGCCGCCGCCGAATACTCGTAATGCATCGATAAACGAAACGTGACGAGAGTTCCTTACCGATTCATCATTTTTGCCACGAGCGAAACGATCTAATAAACGGGCTCCCATGTGGCGTTCCATTGTCAGAAAATAATAAATATAAAACGTTCCGAAGCATTCCGAGTCGCTACGCGATATATACGACATAATGCGAGAAGAATAGACGAACGAATAAATAAAAATAATAATGAAGAAACATCGATAATTCGCAACGGCGAATAATCGTTATCAATTTCGATCAAAGACTGAAATGGCGTTTTCTTTTTGTTTTTTTTTGTCCTCTTATTGCTTTTTTGTTTGCATACACCTTTACCTTGAGAAAACTTTGCTGAAGACTGACGAATGATGGCTGTCGGCGCTGTTAGGAAGGCTCGAGTTTTTGTCAGGTACCGATTTACTATCGTCCTCCTTTTCACCCGTCAAACCCTCCATCCACGATAACGGGTAGGATAGCCTTTTCAGCATCTGAGAATATTAAATTGTCTTCGTAAGCTCCTTAACGAAACGTAATCATTTTTTATCGTGTAAATTCATTTACAACGAAAATTTCATCATTTTTAAAAATTGTTTAAAATATTGGATAAATTACGATCAGGACGCGATTGATAAAATTATTAAGTTTGTAAATGAATTTCTTGTTTTTTCAAATCAAATCAAATTGATTTGTAATAAATGTTAATAATTTATTAAATCAAAACTTAATAATTGAATAAAATATTTGTACAATATTAAATATTTTACTATTAAAATTGAATAATTCTTCGTTACCTTATTCCTACGCGTTTCCTGCTTGTCCTCGTCCTTGTGCTCCTCGTCTTTCTCGGTTTCCTCGGCGTTACTGTCGAGGCTGAACGAAACCGAGGAAGCCTTTTTACGGCCGTTGATAGCCGGAGCGGCGTCGAGGGTCGCCGTTGTCGTTGTCGTCGAGATATTCGTTGGTGCGATCGTTATCGGCGGCACCCAATCTGAGGACAATACTATGTCCGCGTCCGAATATACTTTCTTCGACGGGATTGGCTGTACTACCGGAAGTGGAGGGTTGGGTTCGCGTATGTCGATACCTGAGTCGTAGCACGACTGCTTGACTAGAGATCCCTCCTCGTCCTCGGGTATGGCTATGGGTTTCGATGACTCCGCCTGAAAACATGTATGACGGTTCTTTATTAGGAAATTACCATTTTAAAGCAAAACTCCGTAACATTTCCTCGTTACGTTACCTTTGAACGAGGAGCGCTCTTACAAATCGATATTTTATAAAGATTATATAATAAAATTTAATTTTAAGAATTTTTATGAATTCAATTTAGAACTTAAATTCTTATTATTGATGAAATTTTAGAATTGAGTTTAATATGATAATATTACATAGAAATTATATAATAGAATGTATATTTATAAAGATCGTGTTATCTCGGTGTGTGGGTTTGTTTGGGTTAATAATAAAATGGACAGCTTGGAGGTACTTCAATAACTGGACAGCCAGTCTTGTTTGACCAATTAACAATAGTTGTGTCAAATTGATAATAACGAGCGGTCAACGCTGATACTCGAGCAATTGGAGAACTAATGGACCTTGTCCGAGTTGAGAGAGTCCTGCTGTTCGTCGTCGACCGAGAAGGACAATCGATCCTTGCTGGGTACAGCCCAGTGATGATCCAGCATCGAACGTCTGCGTTCCTCGAGGCTCCTACTCGCTTGTCCGCTGCTGTCCTTTCCGTCGCTCTCGTTGTTTTCATCCTTATCCTTATCTTTGGTCGAAGCTGAACTTTCGTCCTGCGGACATAGAACGACGGCTGATTGAAGTTCCCGACTTGTTGCGAGGTCGTACAAATACAATTTTTTTTTGGAGACTCACGTTTCGATGAGTACTCGATGCGACGAGCTCTCGGTCGAAGGCCTTCGGGAATGCGTCGCCTTCGCGTTCCGCGCAGCTGCAAACGCTCTCGTTGTCGTCGACGACCAGTTCGGGATAGTGTTCCTCCTTTGCCGGTGAGGGGCTCTTGAGCTCCGACACCGAGGGCTTCTTCATGTAATAGATCTCGGGCTTTTTGTCGAGGTTACTCGAGTCAGCGTGGCTCACCCGCATATGCGCGATATCGTAATAAATCGCTGCGTTTACGACGAATTCCATCGGCGCTATCACACCGTAAGACTCGGCGCCGTGCTCGATCACCAGAGCGTCCGACACGTTGGGATCGAACATCACGGCGTTCGGGGTCACCAGCAACACTCCGCCGACCACTCCCTGCGAACGAACGTACCCTTGTTTAAAGTACTCTCGATGCGGACCAGTCGCTCAGCCAAACTTACAAAATTTCGCCGCATACAATTTTTTCTTTTCTAAATACATTCACTAATCATCCTCCGGAGAAACGATCGACGAAGGTTTCTTCGGAAGGATAATTATCGCGGTATTGAATTACCTGGCCGTCGGTTATATGGCGAACGTTGATCTTCAAGAAGCGTTCCCTGTAGGCCGGCTCGTCCTCGTCCATCGGAGCGTTAGAGTCCTGAGGAGTCTTGACGCGTTCCGTGTGTCCGGGCTTTGGCGACACAGGCCGCAAATTGTCCAAGAGTTCTGGAACGCGAGACTTTTGTGAGCCGAGCGTAAGAAAATTTGCATTCATGATTGCGGGTCGGGGGTGAAAGTCTCGGAGTCGCGACGCGCAGTTTTATTTTCAGCGTTGCGTTCGCGGTAAACAAAATTCGCGATAGCGGAAGTATCGCCGTTGACGTACGTCTATTGAATTTAATCTACCGTGAGGGAATTACGGCAAAGCTGTGATTGGCGTTTAAGTAATTACGGCGATAGGCCGTGGAACGATACTGTTGTGCAGTAGAGAGGAAGCCTGGCTCGTGGACGCTTCAGGTACGGAATGATTATATATTTTTACCAACCGTAGCCGTTAAACGTATAGCAAAATGTATAATATTTCTATAAATTTGTTTCGCTTTGCCACAGTAGGCGCCACTCGTAGGATTCATATCGAAAGTATATTAATGGTGGAAGAACGATTGAAGATCGAGAATTGTTCAGGATAGGAATAATATTAGGTGATTACTAATATTACCATTTTCTCAGATGAAAAAACTGAAGCAGCGAACCTGCCGAGTGTAAAATCCACTCAAAATAACAATTGAAAAGCACAAAAAAACAAAAACGCAAAATTATACTAAAATTCCTACACTTCGAAGCAAGCAAAAATATCTAAAAACAAAATGTACTTTCCTTAGATTTTTAAATCGCGGCGTCTTATTTCGTTTCTACCGAAAATGTTGAATAAACGACGAGAAGCAATTACCACGGGGGTGTGATCAAACAAGAAGTCACAACAATATGGTCACCTTTGAGATGTGTCATAACCTCACTTCCAATCGTTTGGAATATCGCGGACATGTTTCGTAATAGACGCGCGAGTACGATACTCGTAGATCTTCATCGATCGTGATACAAGCGGGATTTGATTGCACGAGCGATATCTCTCGTGGAGGAATAGTAATAGATAAGGAAAAACATTAGTGTTTGTCGAGTACGATCGGTGCAGGAGCGTGACGACGCCATCATGACGCTCTCCCGTCGTCTAGCTCGCCGTACTTTTACGTACACACAATGACGCGTAAATCCAATAATTTATGATTCTTCCACAGTGACTGGCACGAGAATAAAGAGCGTTTTAAAAAAAGTAGAAAAAACATACTCGATTCTACCGGTCGTTACGTCGGTAGGCGCGAGTCCTGACTTATCGACGAGAAAAATACAAATATTCGGTGTTTTCTGCCAACCGCCAAATGGCGTTTATTCGGATCGTGCGGAAATTCGCGGAAGATTGTCTTTCCGAGGTTACCAATATTATTATTATTATTATTATTATTATCACTATTGTTTCGTAACGATTGTTGAGACGCTTAACGTTCCGAAATAAATGGTGATAAGAACAGTGAGGAAAGATTGCCGAAAAACGAGGTTGAAAAGGTTACCTCTCTCCTCGATGGGCAGATCGTCGTGGGACTCGTGACGATGATCGCGGCATGGATCCGGACTGGGTGCATCGAGCGCGGCGCTGCTACCCGTGCGAGCCTCCCCTTTCGTTGGCACCCACAATTGTTGTCCGGGATAGACGAAAGTGCTGCCCAGTCTGTTTAATTTGGTCAACTCGGATGGCGTTGTGTCGAATCTCGCCGCCACTGAGATGAGAGTGTCCCTGTCACCGACCTGAAAACAATTTTCACGTTATCGCTCATCCTCAATCCCGTTGTAACGAACACACGAAAATCGTTACGTAGTTGTCAATTATAGGGATAATACACATACAATTTATATTTTATCTTTTTAGCTGGATAGTCAGTTTTATCTTAACTTCGGATTGTTATTATTGCGCGGGCGGTTTTCGAGGTTACGATTGTTTGGGTTATGATTGCTATCACTGTTGCAGGTTTGAGGGAATGACGAACACGTTCCTACCCACATCGACATTTTTAAATCCAATTTCTCCCATACTATTCAACCGCTTTTAATGAAATTTATCGAGTGTACGCGGGACGCTTGCTCTAAGAGGAAGATGCTCGGCATTTACCAACATTTTGAACCAAATTGTGCGGATTGTGGTTACCATGGGAGAAATTGCGAGCCACGATCCATCGTATTGCACTTTCACTAATTTCCCGAGCATAAACGTCTGAAGCAGTCAAAGGTACAACACATTTTGAGCTTTGTTTAAAGGGGAAAATGTCCAAAAGATATACTAGAAAAGTTTTTTGTATTTTCCGAGTTTAATTTTATACTTTCGGCAAAAGCTCGGCCATATTCGTAATCAGCAGAAAATTTACGATCAAACGGACCCTTTTAAAAGTTCAAAAATGGAAAAAAAATTTTTTCGACCTCCCAGGCCCGTTTTCCCGAAATCTCAAAAATAACGATATTTCAAAAGGTCGTGGAGCGAGCGCCTTGGGTGCAACGGGGTTTCATCGGGGGTGTTTGGAAAAGGTTTTTGCCTAACTTGAATAATGGCGTTGGATTCGTATCGATATCTCTTATAGTTTTCCCGGA
>JAPYZI010002869.1:0-20695 GCA_030523105.1 Ophioninae sp. A BG-2022a | reverse complement strand
GTAGTCGCGTCAACTAGCAATGTTGCTTGGCATAATTGCAATGTTTTATTGTAAAAGTTGAAGCGAAAAATGTTCAAGTCAATCAACAATCGGTTAATTCTTCGTATCAGCCGCTCTTTCGTGATAACATTTCAAAGAGAACAATGAGAAACAATCGATTAATTCAAACCATCGTTCGAAACAGGGATATATAACCAGCAGCCGTTTTCAGAATCTGTGAAAAAAAAAACAAAATTGAAGAAAAAAACAAAAAGCACAGTTTTTGTTGACAGACTCGGAACGTTCGATTTTCACTTCTCACCTTCGTGAAGCCTTCCAGAGAAAAATGATAGAATCCACCTGCGGTTAGGTGAGCGGGTCTGCTAGCTCCGACCATGCAAATCACCATGCATTTTTTGAAAGACTCCGACATGCAGTACCACTTGCATTCGTAATAAGCTTCGTAAAAGTTCGTACTCTGTAAAAATGCTTTTTTTTTTATCGTTTGCGTCTCTTCGAGGGAATAAAAAAGAGAGATTTTTGTTCAAATTCGAGATTTTTGTTCAAAAGATAAGGTGACTTTTTATTTTTCTCGAGAAATGTTTATTCCTTCATACCAATATTTATTTTGTCCTTATCGAAGCGATCCACCTCAAATAAAATACACTAGAGCTTCGTGGCGTATCTCTGTCCCTTCATCGCACTTTTCAGTTTTTTAAATATACATCGATATATTTATAAAATATACACATATTTTCTAAACCTCAACGTATCACCAAAAAACAACCCAAACATGTAAACTGGCTGATAAACTCAACCTACTTTGAATACACGTGTACCAACGTAACGAAGCCAAAAAATTCAAAATCTACGGATACAGATTCCAAGAAATTTGAAAAGTCACTTTACTTATTGAACAAAACTTTGTACACGGCTGAAAAAAAAAAAAAAAAAATGTGACACACCGCGTCAACGAGATGTTCACCCGCGAGGCAGTAACCGTACATCATAAAGAGCAAACCAACGCTGTACAACAATAATTCAGCCGTTTCTCCGGTGTTGTTTACACTCATACTCTGAAAAAACTTCAGCTGTATTAAAAGAATTGAAAATATGATTGGGTGATAAAACGATGGTGACGTACGACTATAGCTTTGTACGCGGAGAGACCGAGGAGTAGCGTCATAATAACCAATTCTTCCAAATGTACCAATCCGAAAACTTCATCAATATCATCCACCATTCTGTCGTTTCAATGAACAATTAAAAGCTTGGAAAAATCCATTCATCAATCAGGTTAATCAGAAAAATAAAAGCGTTACCCAATAACTGCCAAATGACGATTAACCGTATCGCGAAAAACGATTTTTTTAGCCTCCTTATCCTCGCTTGAATTCAATCCGATGTTACGTATCCTCAAAGCCAATATCGTCAGCTCTCCGGATACGTGAAGTATCAAGGCGTATAAAAAACCGAGTGCCGTGTATTGCGTTAAATTGAAACACGTAACGGGAATTTGGAATAGCCATACTAGCCAAAACGTTTTAGCGTCGTTTATTTCGAAGAAAAAACGGGTACGGTACGAAAGAACGAACGGCGTACTTTCGTTCCACAATCCTAAGGAATATCGTTGTTATTGGCTTTAAGAAGAATCGTCAAACGTCTAGCTTCGAACACACGGTTTCAATGAATTTTCAATTATTTCATAATCACGGATATATCATCGCGGACATTGAGTCAAATTCGTTTTGCATCTTATGCAAATGGCATATTTTTTAAAATTGAAAAAAAAAAAAAGATTAAATCTGATTCGTCTGCCAAAGTTTCGAGTCGAATGAAAAAGAAATTTCGACTTGCTTTGCAAACGTTCATCCGTTTGAATTAAAAAAAAAATGTTATTTCAAAAAAGCAGGATTCGTTCGTCTCGTAAAAAGTATGGTAATATTTAATCGTTCAGATTCATAAAAAATCAATGTTTATTAAAATATTCATCAAAATATTCATTGAAATGTTCATTAAAAAATTCGTATTTCCACTTGTACAAACGGAATCTTCTACTCGGAAAGAAGTTAGAAAAAATATATTTCAAAAAAGGAATAAAATTAATTTTAAAACAAAGCATTTAAAAAAAAGGAAAAAATATATCTTTTACGGTACGACGCAAATAACGTCGTCGTCGTCGTCAGAGGACAATTGACGAAAAAAATTCCACGGGAATTTGAACTCGTTACGTTTTGAAAAGTGACGAAAATCTGTAATTGAGTATTTGCTCGTTACCAGCGCGAACGCGATACGTCAATGGCTTGAGATTATAAACGACCGACGAGCTGACACCGATCGTGAACCACATCTTGAAGAAGCTTTTGGCGAGTCGATTGTAATTCAAATAGATATCAACCTCTTCGTTACTCTCGAAGTTTTTTCTATCGATGCTATCGATAACGCGTTTGGTGAGATTCGGTAAATTCCGTGAGAACCGCATTACGAGAACTTTGGACAAAGTCATGATACCCCACGTGGTTTCTCCAACGTTAAGAATCATCAATTCCAAATTTCCAAAAATGTCTACGAAATCAGCAAACAGGGCGCCGTTGTGTACGAGCATGTAAGCGATCCAGAAGATGCATTTTACGAAAGTCGAATGTAGCGGCCATGCACCAACGATCCCAAAAACGCGAGCGTTCCAATCGAAGAAATCCTTGGCCCGATCGAGCTCGGCCTAAATTTCAGCAATTTCATAAAAGTCTCGTTTGTTTTCTTCATTCAGAAATTTCATTCGAACGGTCCCACCGAAATAACAGCTTTTACGTTTCTTGATGAAAACACTAATTTTACTCACTGGCATTGCAAGAGCTGCCTGTGATTCTAACGATGGTTCGCAATGTACTGACACGAAAAATAATTCATTTTACGTTACGATGCGCATGACCAAAAGCTATCGAGAAACTAATCAAAAAAATTCAGTCGTCCGATTAAATATGTACGAAACAACTTATTACGTAGACAAACGCTTTGTGAAAGTTCTATTCTATTTTTTTTTTTGTTTGATTTTTTTTCTTTTTTTTTTTATTATTTATCAAATATAGACACGACGACGCGATATCCCGTTTTTTTTGCGTTTGGGATACGCGAGGTATACCACGGTCGATGAAGCCCAATTTGAAGAGCGTTCGGAGGTAGAAAATAACTTAATGGGTTGAAATTTGCGCGGGGTGAAACCATCGAAAGAACCAAGGACGGATCCTTCCGGTGAATCTCACTTTTCGTTACCAACTTTCATCGGGACAACGACGCAACGCGAGCATCCCGATCGTATACGTTTTTTTTATTATACGCCGAGTGCAACGAACGAAAAAATTCACTGATTCTTAATTCCTAATGATTATTGTATTTTTTAGTTTCTTTGATAAGCAGTTTTTTTTTTTCAACATGAAATACAAATTTTGTTTGGTGATTCTTTAGCAATAAATAAAAGTGACGCTCGAATTAAAACAGAATCGTAGTATATCAACGTCCCTTGCTAAATGTTCCTTTTTGATCGATGCTACGACGAAAAAAACGAATGTGTAGAAATTCGAACATGACATTTTTTTTTAAATATTTCTCTATCGTGCTGTTTGAAATAGTTTTTTTTTTTAATCCGTAAATGAATTGGTAAGAAAAAATATAAATCAACGAAAATATCAGTAATTGTTTCAGTGAGAGAAAAAATGAAAATTAATAAAAGTTTCAGTAGCAGAAAAAGAAATCAGTGAAATAATCAGTAAGTATAAAAAATTATTCTGTGAATCAATCAGTGAGGAAAAAATAAAATTAGTAATATAATCACTAAGAAAAAAAATAAAATCTTAAAAAATGCGTTCTGTTCGTAAATGAAAAACCTAACGCACAAGTTATGTTTTTATAGATTACAGGGTTTCTTTTAAATTTAACAATAATAAGGGCAATGTAAAAACAATTACGAGTTTTATTCGAGTAAAAATTCGTAACATAAATTCGGAAATACATACCAACGAAGATTAGAGATTCTGTAGAGAAGAAGATAATGAATTTCACAGTCTCCACAAACATCTAATATAAACAGTCAAATTTATTAATTTTTTTGATTCGTTTACTGAAAAAGTCAAATAATAAAATATACCAATCAATTTATGAATAAACGCGGCATATACGAATCCAGTTGTTGGCTGAATATTTTTTTGAATAATAATTTATATAATACTTTTATAATAATAATTATTATGATTATTATTGTTATATTTATTTATCACGCGAAATGAGAGGTACGAAAAAATGTGTACATTACAACTGTCTGGGCAATCAACTTTTATTAAATAAAATGAATTTTATTATACATAAAATACATTTATTTAAATGAATAAAAATTAAAAATGTTGTCCATTAAAAAAATCGCGGGACGAAACGCGACGTACGTTAACCGGAATTCCTGAAAAATACCAAAAACATCCGGTTTGATGTTTCCACCGATTTGAGAAACTGAAACATGAGAAAATGTAAGTATTTTTGAAATAAACATAAGTCTATTTAGTTTAATGAAATTTTTGAATTTCAACTTGTAACACTTTTAAAATGAACTTTAATTTTGAAAAAAAAAAGTAATTAAAAATTAAATACCGAAATACGTTTTCGACCATAATCACCGTCATTACCATCAATGTTATATTTTTATTGGCTACTAGCTCGACGATGAGAGCTCAATCCGTTTGACTTTGTAGTTTTTGATATTTAAAACGCGAGCTTTATTAAGCACTGGGCCTTACATGGGTCAGGTACTTTATACAATTGTAAATATTGACATTGACCTTTATTGATTGTGATCGCGGACGCCAATCGCGTTGTGAATTGCAATATTTTAAATTGAAATCTTGTATCGATCGGGATCATGGGAATTCGAGGAGTGAGGACATCTTCGCCCTTGAAAGGACGTATTTTCGACAACGATAATGCACTTGCTCGCGCATCGTTGCTCGTTCGTTGCATTATTTTGGGCGAAAAAAAAAACATCGTAGTTACGCCTCAACCATCGTATTCACCAGACTTGGCTCCAACGTTTTTTCCATTCCCACAATTGAGAAGAGCCACGAAAGGACGGAGATTCGCCATGACTGAGGAGATAAAGACCGCGTCGCTGGGAGTGTGTATTATATCAGCGGGATATTATTTCGAAGGTGACAAAACTGTTATTGACGAATAAACAAATATTTTTCGAAAGAAATGAAAGTTCAACTTATTTTTTTAAAGAGCCTTGTATCGTGATAATCCACGAGTGCAATTATTTACGAGTGTAACACGAACTCACGTCCTATCTCCTACACTACTCGTATATACTTGCAAATCTACTCAGAGTAGTCCCGTAATTATGCGCATATCCTCGACTGTTCTTCTCGCAATATTCGACTCGCTAAAGTCACTAGTGGGTCACTAACTAGTCGTATAATTCCGTTTGAAACCGATCTTTCGCAAGGAAACACAAAAGATTGCTAAGTATCCCCGAGTGATCAGGGAGATTATTTATACCGTCGACGACGTGACCATTTTACCCTTAACTCGCGATTCACCGGTAATAACCGGTAAAAAAAAACCAAATACCAGTACGGACATGTCGATACGATCCAAGATTTCGCTTTCGATTTACTCGCGACGACTCGCGACGTATCGGGGACTGTTTTTATTCCGTTCTCAACCGACTACTCCCCAACGTCTAAAATCCAAGTGTGGCCCAAGCCCCGCACGCTCGCGCTTGCGCAGTACGCGTATTTCTCGCAATACAACTAGCGCCGCTCGCGGCGGAGTTTGGAACTAAAAACTGCGGACATTTGGCCTAGCGAAAATTCCGAGTTTCGCGAATCTGCGGCTACCTTCGTATCGTTGCGGAACTCGGTTTGTTCGATCCGCCAAGTGGATCGCTGGTATCGCCGCGGCAAGCGCGAACTCACTTTCGTATCTCGCTCTGTAACTTCCGTTTATTTATTGCATCACGTTCGATACCTGGAAAAATAATGTTTTTGTATTAAAAACGAGAACTTCCTTGCGTCCTTCAATGCAGTCGCGTTGAAAGTCGATGTTCGGTGTGTAGGCGTTCTTGATGCGACATGTATCAAACACACACAAACAAATACATACATATATAGAAATTCGTAAGCCTGGATACGCGCGTCTACACTGCAGCTCGCTATAGGCTGGCCACCAGTAACGACGGCGCCTTGTCTCACAATCGATAAAGGCTTCCCTCATCGCGCGCTCGCCGCAAACCTTCCTCTCATTTTGCACATTAGTCTTCTACGAACGTTTGTTGCTCTTGAACACGCGTAATTTTTGGTGATACAATCTTCGTAACACCTGCCGTTGAAAATTCGTTCGACATCATTGTTTTTTTTTTAGGGAGATAGAACGATGGCCCAAATCATCAATGATCGGCCGGCCGATGAGAAAAGCTATATTTTGGACGCGAGAAAAAATTATGAAGACGTAAGTCCTTAACATACGTGATTTACGTACGCTTGGTTGTCGCGTGGAGTTTTCGCGACGCACTCCGTATTCTCCTTCGTAAGGATATCGTCTTACGGAAAGCGTACGAGATGCGTGTTGACCAACATGTTTTGCTCATACGGTTGAAGTTACGTTTCTCCTCTTTTACATGTACGCGGTTTCAACGCACGTTCTTTTTTATTTCTGATGATTTATATGTGTGTGTGTGTGTCTACGTTAAGATCAAATAAGACATGAAATAACGGATTTATTGATAGGGTGGGAGCTTGGGCACGGATGATTCCTGTGACGACATGAGACAACTCGTCAGGGTAAGCAGGTGATTCGGTGTATTACTTCAACATTGCTAAACGCCTTAAGGATGTTATTGCTTTATACGAATTTAAAGATTAATTGTTCTAAATTTGTACGAACCTTCTCAACAAATAATACTCATACTGTCAGTAAAATTTGAAAAAAATTCGACCGTCTAGAAATGTTGATATTTGTTGTAAAAAATCGTCTTTTTTCATAACTTCCTATATAGACCTCGTGTTAAGGTTGCAATTTTTACCACTGAATTTCTCGATTACGAGTTTTTATTGCGAGCTGTGTGTACATTGTAGTGCGCCAATTAAACATTGAATAGAACGAATCATTTTTTGTAAATTTAAAGTGGCCACCAAAACAAATGAAGAAAAAAGGTTTTATCGGAGAATAAAACGAACATACAGTCGTACTTTTTTGGCTGTGATCCTCATTTCCCCCAAGAGTTTTCTTCCTTCGAATACATACGTGCAGCACACGAAAAACAGAAAAAACTAACGAACAATTCACCGCCAAATCGTCTCTACGTTGCGATCGATCGGTATCGCGTGTTTTTACCGAAAATTGCGCAATATCGGTTTATACCAAATTGGCCCCGAACTCCGATATCCGCGCAATCTTATGCGCGATATTCCGTAACCTCGAAGTCAGTTATTATTCAGTAACCATGAGGATACTGAATGTATAAAATTGTGTGGATGTTGACGTTCGCGGACAATTTGGGAGAAAAAAAAACAGTCCTTCGTAAAACGGCTTTTTGCTAGGTCAATCCTCGATTTGTATATTTTAAAATTATAATAATTATTCCATGATTCTATATTTTTAATATATTATGTATACATTATTTAATTAATAATACGTTAATGCAACATTAATATATTTAAAAAATTAACACATAATTTATAATTAATTACTTTAATTAATTTATTCAAATAAAAATGATATAATTAATATTTATAAATACTACGTAATTCTTCATAACCTATCACTAATTTACAAGGGTAATGAATAGATTGTACGCTCTCCGGTGATTAGAAAATATACAGTTTAAAATCGTAACGAGTAAAAATACTTTTTACACGCTACCAAAACACTGATTCTTTTTATTTTTTTGTTTATCTAACTATATATTTCTAGTTGCATATTTTCCAGTTCTCTATTTTACGGTCTATTTTGTTTTGTAGTTATTTAACTATATTTAATTAATTCATTTATTATTATTATTATTATTATTATTATTATTATTATTATTATTATTATAAACCTGTAATATAATGTTTTCCGGTAGTAACGATTCAAAAAAGTACCACAAACAATAATAGCTTTGAGGTTATAGAGTACTCGTTTCAGTGGTAGGACTCGTAATACCATCAGTAAACAGTAATATCATCAGGGTTACCATTTTAGGAGGACGAAAGCGAATCAGGAAAATTTACGAGTCTACCGTTGGCGAGCTTCAATTTTATCAATTCGATAATCGGGAGCGGTGTTATCGGCATACCGTACGCACTCCATCAATCGGGATTCGGTCTCGGCATCATGCTACTGATATTGGTAGCCGTACTAACCGATTATTCGCTCATACTGATGGTACGGAGCGGACATCTGTGCGGTGAAATGAGCTATCAGGGTCTCATGCGTGCCAGCTTTGGGCGTCCCGGATTTTACATCCTCACAGCCCTGCAATTCGTCTACCCCTTCATAGGCGAGTAAGAATAGTGTGGGACTGCAGATATGGTCATCTATTAGCCCTGATGTCACGATAAACCCAAATGAACCCAAACAAACCCAAATAAACCCAAATGTATTTACTTTGATACAGTATTTCATTAGAGAGAAGTACTGCATTGATATTATCACAATCAACGATCAATGCAAATATGGAAACAAGTGTTTTTCATTTCTTGTTGATTATTTCTATTTGGCAGCGAAATATTGCAAAATTATTATATCAAATAATGAAGATAACTATGCGTGATAATTGTCTAAAGATTGGATAAGTACAACCTCAGTATCAAACATCCACGAATTTTCGAACAAAATTTCGAAAAATTGAATATCTTGGCGAAAAAAATATCGTGAACCGATTTACCGAACTTTGATCAATTGCAGTTTAGCCTTCCCTTTGAACGCAGAAATAATCGCCGAAGCTGGCAAAAATCATTATTTTTAGTTTTAAGGCTATCACGGCGCTTTACATCATTATGAAAAATTGTAGCTTCCGGATGGATATTGCGTAGAGAATCAACGTTATGCCGACGTTCCGGAAACGTTAAAATTTGCATTGTCAGGGCTGAGAGATCCGATACTGAAACTTTCGTGTTTCAGGTTTTCCTTTAAGTCATCATTCCAGATCACGGCACCAGCTAATCAAATGTTTTTCATTGACCAGCTGTTACATTAACAAAGTTTGCGAAACGTCGGTCAAAATCCTCAACCAAAAACCGACGAATCCATTTATGGAATCCAGTATGAAACGATTCTTTAATTGTTCCCTCGTATACCTTTTCTGATTTTTACATCCACTTCCAAACTAATTTCTTTGAGCCTCTGTTATTTCCTGTTCCTTCGTGGCAAATAGAATTGAAAACATTGAAACAAGGAATGGGGCGTGGATGGTCACGATGAATCTTAATTTCACAGCAATGGTATCTTACAACGTGGTAGTTGGTGACACCGTGACCAAAGTAATAATCAGACTGACCGGAATGAACGAGAGCAATATATTTGCCCAACGGCAATTCGTCATACTCCTGGCAACCCTGTGCATCACCATACCCCTCTGTCTCTACAGAAACGTGGCACGTCTCGCTAAAATATCTTTTCTTTCGTTGGTCTGCGTTGCCTTTATACTCGTCGCCATATTCATCAGGATGGGCAGCATGTCGTCAATTGTGTGAGTAACTATTTTTCCAATTATACGCTTGTGCGAAGTAACATCGAAGTAACAGTTATTTTTAAATTTTTTAAAATAACTTTCACTGAAACTCATAAAAATTATGTGACGGGTTTGCAACCAAAACTATGGTCGTTAAGAGTACAGATTTGGGAAATCGATGCGCGAGTAAATGAATTTCGTATTTCTATGAATTTTTACATTTTTCAACATATTTTTGTAAGTTCGTCAATTTTCTAGATCACTTCATCAAGCAGCTTGAAAAAATCGTAAAAATTCAATTATTGAGAAAGCCACGTTTTACAGAATTGCGTAGCGGTTAAAAAGTAGATTCCTTCACAATTCACGTTCCAATAAATTCGTAGCGATCATTAATAAATACGATATTATTCGATAGGAGAAATAGAGGCAGCTTGTGGACCGATTGCTTATGCACTATTAGCTCTTGACATAAATCTGTTGAAGTTGACAAAAAATGATGATTTCGGGTATATCCGATATTTAGGCCGAAACACGAAGACAGCTGGCGATTCGCGAATCTGCCGGGGATAATACCTTCGGTAGGGATAATGGCGTTCGCGTTTATGTGTCACCACAACACCTTTCTGATCTACGGTTCGATCGAGCGTGTAACCCAAGAAAAATGGGACGTTGTAACACACTGGTCATTGCTGACGTCGTTCGTGGTAGCGGCGGCATTTGGGATAGCCGGATACGCAACGTTTACGGCATACGTTCAGGGTGACCTAATGGAGAATTATTGTTGGGACGACGATCTGATGAACTTCGCAAGGATAATGTTCAGCGGTACGATATTGCTGACCTTTCCGATCGAGTGTTTCGTAACTAGGGAAGTAATAATGACGGCGATCAAGGGAACACCGGAGGGTAGCGGTGAAAATCACGACGTATACATTGGGGAATCGGATCGACGATATTTGTTGATAACAATGGGAATAATAACAACGGCGTATCTGATATCGATGTCGACCGATTGTTTGGGTGTGGTGCTGGAGCTGAACGGTATTTTAGCGGCCGTACCACTCGCCTACATATTGCCGGCACTTTGCTATCTCAAACTGGAAGAGGGAAGTGTCTGGTCGGCGAGAAAGTTGCCAGCTCTCGGTCTTTTGGTGTCCGGAATTCTCGCTGCCATATCCGGCCTTCTTTTAGTCTTGTTCAACAACGACACCGCCGAGTCTTGCGTTCACGGCAAGATAATGTCCTACTGTGTGAGCAACGGGACATCACCGAACGACGACACAGCGGCCGTCACTGCTGGACCTGTAACAAATTTCTTCGTCAACGGTACGACGACGCTGGCTAACCTTCCGACAACACCAACGACGACACCCATCTTTTCGACAACCCACTATTCTACCACCACCCAAAATACGTACACCACTCATTCTCAACTGATCGAAGAACTTATCGCTAAAGACTAAAGAGGTACAATCCCCAATTGTGATCCATCCACGCATACCTGTTTCTCCACTTCGGCCGCAATCAAAAAAATACGACGAATCGACTTTCGATCTTTCTAGGTATATCGGCGATTGAGAATTAACAGGGATGCGTTGGTCGTTCGCATTTGGTCGCGCTCGATGCCGCTATGAAATACGCATAATTGGAATGCAAAGGATATCGATTTTTTGTTTTCGAATTGTTTTTCTTACCTCCGTTTTCCTTCGTTCGCGGACTTTCAAAATCCAGAATCGCTGAGACCCAATCTTTCCCATTTTTTTACGACGAGTTACGTTCTCAACCGGAAGTTCCTTTTTTATTCCGGTATTCTGAGGTACCGGCAGAATGCGGGCTTGTTTGGGTTCCTCTCAGTTCCTCAATGATGGGCGAAATGAAATCAAAATAAAACAAAACTTCAGTTAACAAAGCCAGCCATATTTCTTAGGGATTTTGAGTTGTGTTATATATATAGGTAAAAATACAATCTCTCTTTAGCTATCGAGATTTAAACCCCTGATGAGATGTCGGATCTTTGATAAGAATCTTAGAAAATCGTTAGCCCGATTTTAGCAGCTTGAATCTGGGAAAAAATCGAGTCTTCATTTCGAGTAATGTATTCCAACGATGCGAACTTCAAAATCAATAATTCGGGACGTTCCAAGCCGACTATACTTGGCCTTAAGCCCTAACAATATATTGTCTCAACTTCGTACTAATAAATACGGTATTCCGTATCTGAAGAGAAGCAACAAAAAGAAACTTAATGAAAGTCAACATTGTTAGCGATTTATCGGTGTTCTTTGCGTTTGGGAAAACCCAAAATTAGACTCCTTCATTGAAAACAAAAAAAAACAGTGTTTGGGCGAACCATACGAGATTTGAAAACAAGGTTGTCAGGACGAACCGACGAGTCGTGGGATCCTAAAGAATCGTTCTATTTTGAAAGTGTAAGAAAAATAACGAAATGTTGTACCATGTAATTGTTCGACATATTGTTATGAAACAAAGTGAGAAAAAGCTACTATATACATACACAGACACACATACACTCACACATATATATAGTTTTTACCAAAATTCTAACGCGCATATGGAAAGTACGATTTTTCCGAATAACGTTGTTACTTTTGTCAGACTTGGCACGACGAAAGGAAAAGTTAGCGATCAATTTATTTTTGCATAAACGGGGATAATGAAAAGGCTGCGTTTGGTAATTAACCCGATTCGGGCTTTACCGAAAAGCGTTAAATTATAATTACAATAACGATAATTTTTTTAAAATATCGGCTTTGCGAATCTCGTGCACAATGAATTTTGCTTCCGGAAGCATTCGAAAATGTTACTTTTAAGGAAACAACGTTCACAATTTTCCTTTGTCCCGTTAATATTTTTGGTATTTTGAAAATTCCGTTGGGTTCGTAATTAAGAATTTTAGTGGGGGTAATTCGAAAGCTTAATGTTCAATATTCCATATATAGAGATATACGATTATATTATAATCATCCTCTGGACAACGTAATTATATCTAGACGTATAGTTACAGATTTTCAGACATGCGCGTTAGGCTGCGTCGAAAAGGATTCATCTCTTCATCGTTTGAATGAGATTAGGGGTGAGAGAAGAAATTTCAGTGTTGAACTATCTTTTCTTCCTTTGAGGCCTTGTATACACGATTGGGTCGATTTTTATCGGTACATTCGCTAGAATTTTTCATATTTCTTTTGAATGCATAATAGAAAACAAAAAACATTTGCAGAGCCGTCTAAAAATGGAGAAGTGATAGTACGGTAAAAAGATGATTGTTTTTGACACTCAGGTTTGTAGTGGAGTCTCCGGTGTCAAACTGAAAAAAAAAGAGAATGGCCAATTTTATCATTACATATTTGACGTCCCTTTAGAATCTTTTTAAATTTATTATTCTACAGAAACGTTTTGTTTTTAACATCGGCAAATACAAGCATTAACGTTTTTTTAGAAAAAATTGGATGAGCAATATTTTTACTTTTCGTAAATCATGGGATATGTATAAACAAATTGAAAATGCTATAAACAATTGGCGTCAAAATACTACATTGGATAGCCACTCGGCCTTTAGAAACCTCATAATGGTTACTTTGTTTTTTCATATCTACTGTTATACATCGTTCAAAGGTGTGAGAGATGAATTTTTTTGACCGACGCCTTGTAACGAATAAATTAATGCGTGGGTGTGGGTTTGGGTGAAGGATTCTTCAGTTCCGGACTTGTGTCGAGCTCGCAAGTTTTTTTTCCACCGATAAAGATTTTTGTGCCAAGCAGTCATAAACTAAAAGGAAACGAATTTTCTTTGTGACATTCGCCTAAAATATTTTTACGCATCATTTTACCCTAGAATAACGCAAATCAAAGCTCGCAGTACAAGGTCGATAAGAGAAACAATAATACTTGATAAGTTATATTTGAAACCTGTACAAAGTTGGAGAAACCAACTGTTGTAAACAATCAAAAATCTTGAGCAATCTTTTCGATGTAACACTTACGGGCGACGTTTCTTCCTGCCGTTTTTATATGCTCTCATTGTTTTATTTTCATATTTTATTATTTCCTTGTATAAAAAATTATATAAATTCCGTACCTCATTTTTACTCCTTAGAGATACGAATTCTCAATACTTCCGAAACACAAAAGGTTGTCGAGTAGCGATTGGTTCAATGCCACACAAGCGAGACGAGCTTGGTTCCCGGTGATGCTTGAAATTCTTCCTTGATGCGACATTGAAGATCAAAATGCCAAAAAAATACAGAGTATAAAAATTCTCTTCTCTATACCACATATATATATATATACGCATAAATATATACATATATATATATTACTATAAATTGGCTGTGACGAATTTCACTCCTCTACACTCTCAGGCAAAGTGACTCAAGAAAGTACTCGGCGCAGCTTGGGATGAGCGAGTAACGCTACCCCACACAAGTGCCCAACTTTGCAAAGATCCCAGGCACCGACGCAGAGTTTAGTTTTTTGTTTTTAGACTCGAATAGGCGAAAAGATAAGAAAGAAAGGTCATCCAAAGTGAAGCAAGGGAACACACAGTACCGGTCTATACTTTTACTCTTGCTTTACGTCAGATGAGTTTGCAAATAGTGTAGAGGACCAGCTCTGGATACGCTGTTATTCTTATTTTCATACTTGTTACTATTATTATTATTGCGGTCGTTCTTACGTTAATACATGGAAGTAGATCGCTTAATTAAATCTTAATTAACCCAACTATGATACAAACTGTAAGGTTACGTCGTTATTATTATTGTTAGGCGTTAACTACACACGTCTAATCAAACTTACTCAATGTGTGTCCATAATCTCTATGTCGACGTGGAAAGAGATGCGAAACCGAAAATAATAGGTTAAATGTGTTTAAATAAGGGAAAAACCCAGAAGAGAAATGAAGTGTACACACGCAGCGCTTGAGCGACCAATAATAAAAACGAACGCTCACGAGACCATACGAAAGTTTGAAGATGATTATATTGCATTTTTGTCCAGTACCTGTGTGTTTTTTATATTGCAGGCAACGAATCTCGTGACATCGTCTTCCAGACGTTTTCCGTAAGTTTCTTGCCACTTGCTCTTTATTTCGCAGTTTTTTCTAAAGCGTACCATGGCAGTAGACAATTTTGTCTGAAAACGAACTTCCGGAAGAATTATCTAAGTGTTTGTGTGTCTGCAGGTTTGCAAGGTTTGGTCGACATTTTACGAAACAGAACTACTGAAATCACTTTCGACGCCAAGCAACAAAAAACAATTTACATGTATACAGCGTAGACCTAAAAAAATGATCTGATCATTACGTTGAGTTTATAACAATACCCCATCGACTGTTAGTCCACCGGTATTTAAAATTCGGTAATACTGTCATTTTGTTTTGGGTGAGATATAATCCTTAAGAACTGTCCTTCTATGCACATCTGACTTCGTTCTTATACGTCCAATTTCTCAAGCCCTGGCAGATTCCATTCGCATCTGCATCATTCTCATTCATACGTTATATTTGATGTACCCCTTAAACACCGTATAACCGATGTTGCACTGTATATCCATACCGAAGGGGGTCAGTTCCCTCCAATGTGCATACGAGGAAACTTAACCTAACCGAATTACGAAACGGTGTTTCATTTCCGAACCAACGCTCCTGTTTTAATTCGTGAATATTTATTGTAAACATGGCATTAGTCTCCGCGGATCTCGTAATCGAACTTCTCGATGTGGCGTTCAACGATATCCTTTACGCGAGACAACTCTATCCGAAAGAGGCGTTCGTAGAAAAGAAAATATATTCGACAGCAGTGCACGTGTGTCAGCATCCGGAAGTCATAGAATATCTCGAAAACGTGTTGAGAACCATTGGCATACTGATCGTCAGAGACACGACGAGTGTCGTTACGATCACTCTCAGTATTATCAACAGCGATGATGGCCGTTTCGTTGAAAAATACGTATTCAATATAAAGACGAAAGAAGAAGGCTCACCAGAGTAGGTATACATTTTTGTAGAGAGAATTGTGCGAAACAAGAGGAATTATACAATCCGACAGAATTCAACAAAAATTTAGTTATTAAGATTGCGAATGCTACGCGTCGCTGATATTGCGCCCATAGCGAATATAAGTACTTCATTGGGCATATAACACGCTGTGTTTCTACAGAGAGGATCCTTACTTTTGGAAGATCGAGGAGCAGCTGAGAACAATTTGTCTCAAGTTGTCAAGGGCGACGGCGTACTTGAAACCAATACCGAACAATTCTACATTCACGATAGACGCGGAAACTTCGCGAAGAGCGTACGTTGCTCTCGGAAAAAGCGACGACACGGCGAACCAAAACTTTCCATGGATTTTGGCTGATCGAAATTTGGTTAACCAGCCTGGCACGCTTTTGATTCCATTAACCTGTATCGAAAGTGAGCAAGTTGGAATAGAATCATACATTTTAAAGAGCGACCGAGATTAGAACATTAGTTTTGATGTATCGATATAATGGATATGCCACTTGCGCTGGTTTTTGAAACTATACGAGGTGGAGCCTTAAATATGTCCACCGTAGGGATGGCGCTTCGATCAGGCGGAATTCTGTGATTCTAACTTGACCTGACAACGGACCGAGCGGAAGTTTCATCTCACTTCAAACTTTGTTGTTTTTGTATTTTTTATGTGAAAAAAATAAATCAAAGATCATATTTTGGAATAAAATGTTTTTAGAAAACCTGATGATTGCCAAACAATTTTCAGCCGTTGCCATTGGTTCCGAAATGATCAGTGGGGCAAACATACAAATGGTGACAGTAGGGCGGGCAATTCATTTTAGAGAAATGAAGAAGTCGAAGTTATGAATTTCTGAGAGTATTATTAGTACAAATATTATCATGCTATCCGAATGTTATTCCTTTGCGAGGACAGTAAATCCCGTGCACACTGCTTGTAAGCTCGCAACGTAAACAAAGAGCACGAAGCCGCTCGTTGTTTACAGTTTGTGGGCTTAGCCGCGTTTTCCCTAAAGGCAAAACTCGCCAGATTGGCAACACCGCACAACTGCGTCCCGCGGTTTTTCCATTTCTCCGCGCTTTGTCCCGGTCACGCAAATTCGTCAACTCTGGGATCCTTAGTTATTCAACAATAATTCGCGTCGTTTGGTATCGAGCCTCTAGGTAGTCACGTATCGGCGACTAGGTAGTTTTATCGAAGCTACAATACAGCAGAACGGTGAGTTTATGTTTTTACTCGTGATTTACTTTGTAAGAAATCGTATTGACCTTGACGGAGCCCGAGCCGGCATCGGTTTCGGCTTCCCGTTTTTGTCAACTTTGCATTGTCCTCGTCGATGTATACGTATATCCATAATGACACACGTGACTTTCAACAGGCGTGCGCGCTCCTTTTTTTTTTATCAATGCGTCTCGACGAATGTTTTGTGCGTTATATTTCAAGTACGTGAATTTATAATTTATAAAATGTACACAAATTCCTATCAGGAAAAGAAGAAAATATAAATTTCCGTGTTAATCGATACGAAAAACATTCTGCTTCCTGTATTTATTGGTTCTCGTTAACTAAACGAGGTTGCGGTTTGTCCATTTAATCGTTGTGTATATATGTGGGAATAAACATGCTTGTGTGAAATTTGAAATACCAATATGCAAATTTCACGATGCAGGATTTTGTTTTTGCAATATGTGTCCTAGTTCTGTTTTGTGGTTGGTTCATTAGGCCACTAGCTTTACTTTTCCTTACTATCTTCCTTTCCTTCAGCCTTCCCATTCTTGATAGTCTGCCGATAGGCTACCAGGTTCTTGTCGTGCCGCCTTTTCTTCCCTTCCTAGCTTTCTCTGAATCTTCTCTAGCACAGTATTGTGTTTTTCTACCGAATGTTCATATACTTTGTTCTTCCTTACCGATCTGCTTTCACGTTATTTAATTGAAAAACTGTATTCGATTTTCTCTAAGATAAATCTTACCAAAGTGTAAGGAATGGGGGACGAGTCGTACCCGGGTCCTTCTCACCGATCTGAACGACGTAGGTCTGCTTCAGGGGATGGTGGGCCTTCAACTTCCCGAGCGTCAAGCATGTCTGGTAAAGCTGTTATATTCCGTAGCAGAAAATAATATTTTCAGGAAACGGCAGGTTTCTGTAAAGCAATATAGTTTGGCGAATGTTCATTGCTGAAAGTAACACAGGTTAACGAGTGGGCAATGCGTAGATTTATAAGTATTCCTTTTTTTATGTAGATCCAAAATTGAACTTTCAGATATCACTACACATTTGGTGAAGAAAAAATCGATTTTAGAAATAATAAATCTCCTACAGATATGATGATTGCATTTTTTAGCAATGATTAAACATTTGTTTCGTCAAAACGTTGAGATCAATGCTACACAAATTGCTACAGACGTTCAATCGCTTTTTGTATTTATGTCTGTGGAATAATCCATATCCGTTAACATTCATCAGTCAAATGGACTACCCGTTCCATTGATGATACATGAATGTAGGACATTTACACATTGGAAAGAAGGCACCATACAGCGTATTCATTTACGTCTTGGATGATGCGTTTGATAGGTGATGGGGATAGAAGAAGAAGTGTGGACGCTCCTTCTCAGCAGGGTCCCATTCGATACCGCGGAGTAATGAACGCGGACGTTTTGGAAACTCGTCCAAAAACATTGTTAACGAAGAAAGGTTCGTCACGTAGGCGAATGGTGACAAAAAATAGTTTCCTATAATGTGTAGTTTTCAGCTATGCTCGATCCGTGTGTAAAGGCAAGAACTAAAGAGAATCTGGTTTCAGGCCAAGGTGGGAAAACGCTAAATCTTCAAGCTAACTATTTCAAAGTCCTGGCGTCGACGGATTGGTGTTTGTATAAGTATCGAGTAGACTTTGCGCCTGAGGAAGAGAGAACGGTGGTGCGCAAGGGGATGCTTAAGATTCACAAAGCCACTCTCGGGGCTTACATCTTCGATGGTACTGTTATGTACACGAGTCATAAACTGCCCGAGGTTTCTATCTACTTCTAATTCCATTGTGCCAAGATAAAGCTGATCGCCATCATCGTTTCGAAACCTGGACGATCTTATACAACCGTAATTTTGTTTAACTGCAGCCTTTGGAGCTTCTCTGCAATAGAAAATCGGACGAGATGCAAATCAAGATAACAATTCGTTTGGTCGGCGACATTGTCAAGGGGGATGCAGACTATATTCAATTCTTCAACATAATAATGCGCAAGTGCTTGGAGTATTTGAAGCTACAGCTTGTCGGAAGAAATTTCTTCGATGCCCACAATCGGGTATTGTAAATCTTTTTTATTTCTATCTTCATTGCAGAATTGCGTTTCCGCTTGTGTTTCCTTATTCTCTCGTAATGATGTTCCAGATTGAAGTACGCCAGCACAAATTGGAGCTTTGGCCCGGCTACGAGACTTCGATACGGCAGCTCGAACGCGACATCCTCATGTGTGCCGAGATAACTCATAAAGTCATGCGTCAGCAAACACTCCTCGATATACTTCACGAGTGCTACCAACGACACGGCGACAACTATCAGGTACGAAGAAATACTAACAAATGCTATTTTCACTCCATCTTGTCTACCGTGTAACCCTAGAATAATTGTCAATGGATCAATTTTACATTCGACAGGCGGCGTTCAGCGCGCAAGTGATCGGTCTAACCGTTCTCACGGACTACAACAATCATACCTACAGGATTGATGACGTCGACTTCGACGTATCCCCGAAATCTACGTTTTCTCGTCACGGCACACAAGTTTCGTACACGGATTACTACATGAACAAATACCAATTGAACATCAGAGATGTGACGCAACCGATGTTGCTGTCCAGGTCGAAAGCCCGTGATCGCAGAGCTGGACTCACCGAGCTGGTGTATCTTGTGCCCGAGCTGTGTCGAGCGACCGGTGATTAAAGATACCAACCATTGGGGATCCCAAATAATGGGAAAAATTTTTGCATGAAGGACTTATTTAATGCTTACCACCTGCAGGCTTGACCGACGAGATGCGAACGAATCATTTCATGATGCGAGAGCTGGCGACTCACACGCGACTAAACGCGAGCGGCCGAATAAACAGATTGATGAGTTTCAATCGACGCCTGAAAAGCGAGCCTAACGTCGTGCAGGAACTAGCCGAATGGGATCTTCGATTGGATGACCGTTTGGTGAATGTGCCGGGTCGCGTTATGGATGGCGAGAAGATTATGTTCGGGCAACGCATTCAGAAGCCTGCTGGTGATCAGGCTGACTGGACTCGCGAAATCTGTAATAACCAAATGTTCACAACGGCCACGCTACAAGATTGGTGCGTTATCACACCGCCACGCTTGGCTTCCGAAGCACAAGTGAGTACACGGAACCGATTTCTAAGAGGAACATGCTCGGCATTTACCAAAACTTTGAAAAAATTGTGCAGATTGCGGTAACCATGGGAGAAATTGCGAGCTATGATCTATGTAATGCGCTTTCATAAATTTCCCGAGCATAAGCCTCTGAAGCGGCGAAAAGAACACATTTTGAGCTTTGTTTCTTCTATTTTGATGAAAAAATAACGGAGAAATTAGTTTTCGAAATTTTTCACATAAATGTGACAAAAATGTACCACCCGAGCTCAAAATCTTTTCGGCCGCCAAGAAATACGATAGCGACCGTAAGCTGCAGCAGAGAAAAATGTCGAAAGAATATTCCCGAAAGGTTTTTTGCAATTTCCTAGCATAATTTTATACTTTCGGCAAAAACTCGGGCATATTCGTAATCAGCAGAAAATTTTCGATCAAATTGACCCCTTTAATACTTTAAAAACGGAACAAAAAAATTTTCGCCTCCCCCAGCCACTTTTTCGGAATCTCAAAAATCACGATATTTCAAAAGGTCGTACAGTGGGCTTCTTATATGCTATGGACTTTCAATGAGTGAGTTTGGAAAAGGTTTTTGCCTAACTTAAATAATGGCGTTGGATTTATATCGATACCTCTTATAGTT